>JADBJO010026019.1:0-17500 GCA_016801955.1 Conus betulinus | reverse complement strand
AAGCATTCACAACATCACTCATGACACAATACAATAACCAGGGGGAAAAGCATTCACAGCATCACTCATGACAATACAATAACCAGGGGGAAAAAGCATTCACAGCATCACTCATGACACAATACAATAACCAGAAGGAAAAACATTCACAGCATCACTCATGACACAATACAATAACCAGAAGGAAAAGCATTCACAGCATCACTCATGACACAATACAATAACCAGAAGGAAAAGCATTCACAGCATCACTCATGACACAACACAATAACCAGCAGGAAAAGCATTCACAGCATCACTCATGACACAATACAATAACCAGGGGGAAAAGAATTCACAGCATCACTCATGACACAACACAATAACCAGGGGGAAAAAGAATTCATCGCATCACTCATGACACAGTATAATAATAACAACAACAAACAGCAGAAAGGATTTCTAACCTTCTCGAAGAAAATTGTTATTCGAGTCTTTCAAGATATGAATCGAGTCCCGCCGGAATTCACATCACTGGGTCAGATGTGTTGCTGTCCAAGCTGGGGTAGACTTGCACACACACAGTTAGAAAAAAAAACACACCAAAAAACACTGACCACAATTACGGATGCGTTGAAGGCAGTCCACACAATACTACTGCTGTGACTGGGCAGAGAAGAAGAAAACTGGTCCCACATCTGCGACTGGGCACAGGGAACCAAAGCTGGTCCCACATCTGCGACTGGGCACAGGGAACGAAAGCTGGTCCCACATCTGCGACTGGGCACAGGGAACGAAAGCTGGTCCTACACCTGCGACTGGGCTTAGGGGAAGATAGCTGAACAGTTGAGCACCGGTCAGTCATCCAAAAGGAAGACACCAGGGAGACACGGCAGCTCTGGATGGAAGGTGGCCCACTGGCTGTCAAAGGTGAAGGCACTGGGGGAGGAATGGCGAGACCTGGCCTCCAAGAAGGCTGCCACAGCACAGGAGGGGAAGAAGGACAGTTCAGGCTCTACCACCAGAGTACACAGCCAGCCAGACCAGCACCCCAGATGAAAAAAAAAAAAACCCTACAAAGTGATCAAAACCATAAATACTCAATCTACCAACTATTCAACATCAAAAGTAGTGATAGATTAGGAGAGCTGAATCGAAACGACCAAAACTGTACAGCTCGGCAAAAACACATTAACGAGCATACTGAACTGAGCACTTTCAAAGTCAATCACAATTTTACCACATCTGAACATTTTGATCTAAAATGTTTAAAGAAAGCACTATCAGTTAAGTACAACTGACTTCCAATGAATCGACATGACTAGAAAAAAGAACCTTACCTGCTGGGAGGAATTAAACGAGCATTACCCGAGCTACAAGCGGGGACAGAGAGTGGACGGAGCAAGTGTGACTGACTCCAGAGTCATACTCGATCTGTGCAGTTCTGCCAGTAAAATCTCTCTCACGTTCGCCGCTGAGTAGAATTCACAGGCAAAAATGAAGGAAAACAAACAAAAAAAAAAGAAAAAGAAAATCTCTGGCTCTGCACACAGCAGGTGCGCATGACTCGTCGAGAATCGTGCCTGTGACAAACATGTCGCCGGCCCTTTACATGGGAAGCGCACGACAACAGCTCTCAGATTGAACCAGTCTGAGAGAGAGAGAGAGAGAGAGAGAGAGAGAGAGAGAGAGAGGAGAGAGAGATAGACGAGAGGGAGAGAGACTGAGAGAGAGAGAGAAAGGCAGACAGAGAGGACAGACAGACAGTGCCAGGAAGATGACATTCAAAAGTCATGTTCTATAACTCAAACAACAAAAACCTAACCCATCGGCACAGGACGACACGACCCCATAGCCCAGTCATTGACCTTATCAGCAAAGGGACGCTGTCAGAGACAGACAGAAAAACAGTGCAGAGTGGAATCACAGAGAGAGAGAGAGAGAGAGAGAGAGAGAGAGAGAGAGAGAGAGAGAGAGAGAGAGAGAGAGAGAGAGAGAGCTTTTGGTGCGTGTGGTTGTATGCTATACACGTTTCATCCTGGCGTGTTCTATGCAAGGAATAACCATACGCATTAGCAGAATAATAAATAAGACAATTCCAACCATTCTGTGGATGAAAATGAAACCAAATTGTTACGTCCGTAAAAATGAAATTAAACATCTTTGTCAGTATTCCCAACATTGCTCTAAAAGATTTTGATATTTTTATCAATATTTTCAACCTAACAAAATTCTCCATCTCTTTGAATTGTCGGTCACTTACATTGATTGCTTTTCACACAGATAAAAAGAAATGCTAAGTAAAGTTATATCTAGATATAGTGACACATATGAAGTTACGTTGTGAAGATTGAACCGTTTAATGCAGGTTAAACAAGGCAAAGGTGCAGATAAAAACAAACGTATTGATGAATGCAGAAACGACATAGGCCAATGTGCATATACAATGCTGAGCAGTAGTGGAGGAAAAAGTGCAGGCTAACAATTCTTTGGGGGGGGGGGGGGGGGGGGGGGGGGGGGGGGGGGGGGGGGGGGGGGGGGGGGGGGGGGGGGGGGGGGGTAAAAATGAAAAATAAAAAAAAAAAAAATTAGAACAATGTATCATAAACAATAAACCCTTCACTTGCAATGTATGGGAACCATTGTAAATATATCTCGAAGACAGATCCATTCATATTGCCTGCTCTGAGGCCTTTCGTAAACTTTATCACACTCAGTAGGGATACACGGCTGACAAATGGAGGTATATTAAAGTCTATAATTCTGTAGTATTCTCAGCACCAAGGGTTCAAAACAGATTCCAACAGCACCCCAAAGTAGCCAACAAGGGTAGAAAAGTAAAACGGAATGGAAGCGTGGTTAAAAAAATAAGCTGTGAAAAAAAAAAACCTAAAATCATTACATAAACGGTATAAAAATGAATAGTAAAATCTTTGAGCCTATGCTGAGGATCCATTTTAAGGATGCAAAGGAGGTCAAAAGATGTCCAGTGGTCAGAGACACTCCTCCCAATTCTCCGACTCTCTTAGGCAGCTGCTGAATGTGAGGCCAGTCTGTTCACTGACGTTGTCCTCCCATCGCTTTCTCTGTCTTCCTCTCTTTTCTGCCCCCTCGCATTGTTCCTTGTAGAATGGTTTTGGCAAGTCCTGTTGATCTTGAAACACGATCATATCATCTCATTTTTCCTTCTGTTCACTGTGGACAATGCGGTCTTCGCACGATCCATTGGCCTTCGTTATCCTGGTCTGTTAATACGGTAATGTGATCTTTGTATGAGATGCCAAGGATCTTGCAGAAGCATCTCATCTCTGATGCCTGAATCCTTCTTTCAGGTTCAGCTGTCAGAGTCCGCGTCTCACAGGCATAGGGAAATATGGCAAAGACCTGGGAGCACATCAGTATGGTCTTCAAACAGTCTGTAATGTTTTTCTGTCATTCCAGATGGGTCTTAGTCTGGCTAGCATTGTTCTTATTTGCGCAGCTCTGGAGAGCACTTCAGGTTTTGATCCCTCATCTGAAACAATTGTCCTGAGGTACTTGAAGTTTTTAACTGTCTTTGTTTTTTCTCCCTTGATAGCGATGTCAGCGCTGATGCCGTTGGTGTTGCTGGTCATAAGTTTGTCTTTTTGGCGCTGATCTCCATGCCGAATGCAGCAGAACAAGGCACTCTGCAAGGGTGGCTAGTTCCTGCTCTTCTGCTAGCTCGTCAGATGTCGTCGGCAAAGCATAGGTTTTGTTACTATCCTGCCACCAATCCTTATTGAGCCTTGATGTCCCTCCAGTGCGTCAGTCATAATTGTTTCTGGTAAATGTTGAAAAGAGTGGGTGAGAGATTGTGATTTACGGTGAATCAAACAAGTAAAGACACATTAATCTCACAAAATCAAACATCCTTAACATCTTCAAACCGTTCCAAACCTTAACAGAAAATTCTTCAATTATACGCTGAATTCTACATGGGGGCGAATTTTATAACCGTTTGTTTTATTTCTGGGAATATTAAAAAAAAAAAAAAAAAAAAAAAAAAAACCGGATCCATCAACTCAACGGATAGTACTCCGGGCCATTTGTGATATGTCATCAAATGGTACGTAATTGTATTCAACAATGTTGGTGATGGGTATGTAGAATACATTAGCTCGGAAAACTTTGTTGGATGCAAAAAAAAGGACGGTGAGGAGTACAGATGGGTGAAAGGGTGGGGGGCACAAGTGAGATTATTGGAGAGAGAGAGAGACAGAGAGAGAGAGAGAGGTCTGCAGCTTGAAACAATCGGAGATGATTCAGTCTATTTGGCAAACATTATGGACTGTTTGCAAACAATAAGTATGATCATACTTTTTTTTTAAACCGTTAAGATTTGTATTACATTACATGAAGACATACATCATTCCGCCAACAACCATTACAGTAAACAATTCTAAACAAAATAAAAACCATTCCTTTGATGGAGGTGTAGCCGGGAACTAACAGTGTATAAATTTCTTGGTTACCCTTCGTGGACGAAAACATGTTTTGTTGGAAAGTTATCTTCCCATTACCTCCCTTGATTGATGAATTTCGATTTCTTTTACAATTTTGTTTTTAACTTATGAATGCCTCAGAACCTACAAAATTGCATATAAGTGACGGAAGTCACAAAAATTAATGTATTCTATTTGTTACAACTGTGTTGGGCTGAGAAGCCCATATTTTCTCTAAACTGGTATTCTGCACAATGAAACTTGGCACCATTTTCAACTGTCCGACAAACAACCCTAGAATAATTCTTGCTTTCACAAAAAGAATGAGAAAAAACCGAAGAATCTGAAAATACACATTAGAAGTACAAAGTCCATAAGCTCTCATTTCGTATATCGCATGTCCTGGATTTTTTTCCGTACAGGCTTGCGACTATACGAAATGACCGACAGTGCCAATTTGCTTGAGCAAGTCTCCCTCTTTCGTTCATTGTCGGAGTTTTTGATCTAAATTGTCGTTTTATGGAATTCGGACATCCTGATCAAAATCTTGGTAATGACTCCATTTCTGTTATGAATACAACTGAAAATGTATAGAACTTATCATTTAATAGTCCATTTCAACAAAGTATTTTCCAGTTGAAATTCGTATCAAAAGCACTCTCTGACGACCCGGCAAAGAGAAAAGTCACTAGTGCTTTCTTTTCAAAAAGAAAGTTCTCCGCTTAGACACCGTCATGGATAAGGACATTTATATGTGTATAAAGAGAGCGAAGCGCCAGCTATTCATTCGTTACAAAATTATTTCATGCTGCTGTTTGGTATTTCTCATCAAAATAGAGGGGAATATGACACAAACACGTTAAAAGTGGGTTCACTCTGGGACATTAATCAGCAATTATTTAGTACAGGAACAAAACTGTCAAATATGACCTACTGCATTAAATTTCCTTGGGTTTTGAAGTTTTCATTGGTAGCGAATATGTGTGAATAGTTTGAATGGACGGCGAGCCAGACAACACGGAAGCTGGAACAGATAGCGCAAATTTCTGTCGGTTCCGGCCTCACAAGGCCCGTTTTGTCTTCGGCACCGTGTTGCTGGCTTTGCGGTCCAGTTCGCGCCTGTATCTCTAGAGGCGCTGTATGAGAGTGGTCAGTGTTTCCTGGTGTGAGCGACTGGCGTGGAAGAAGAAAAATAAAGGGGAGAAAGTACACCTCGTCCTCCGTGTCTTCTTGACTGGCTGCTGTCCCTTTGGTTTCTACACATTACCATCTGCCTGTCTTCATCTGCACACCCCTCACCCTCCACACCATCACAATTGGCGGTGCGAGCAGGATACAAGATCAAGGAGACACAGCCCAACAAGAATTCAGCAGCATGGTACGGAGGAACCAGAGGACACGGGGCACAACGAGGCAATCAGGCTGCAAGGCTGGTGTAGATGGGCAAGGGCAGAGGCCATGGAGGCAGAGAGAGATAGACTCGCCTGCAAAGATCTTCGCCATCCTGGAACAGCACTGGAACGAGCACAGGCACTCCACCACCCTTGCTGGAGCGTTTTAACACAAACGCCAGCAAGGTCTGGCAGAATCGGGGGGTGAATATGCGGCCGCACTCAGGGTTCTCTGGACGAAGACCAATGCAGCTGCCGCCAACACCCTCTCGCCAGCCATGCTGAGGGATTAATTCATGAATGGGTTGCACCCCTCATCCCTTAGGAGGGACCTGAAGCGTTTCCTAAGGGAGAAACCAGCCACCTCTTTCCAGGAGGCAACCCAGGAGGCCCAGCTCTGGATGCAAGAGGACAACACGCCAGAACCCATCATGCAGCAAGTAGCTGCACCCCACCAACGCTGATGCCTTCCACCGGCTAGAGGCCCAGATGGCCGTCCTCATGAGCGGAACAGCATCTCTAAAAACAACAGCTGAGGGAGCAGCAACAGCCGCTGTCGTCGCAGCTCTCCAGACTTCAAACGGAGACCTGAACCCACTCCACCAGCCAAACTGTCCCAAGCCAGAAGAAGGAAGAGGTCCAGCATACTGATGGTGCCAACGCCAGGGCCACTGGGAAGCAGACTGCAGGGCCAAGCAGCAGTACACCATCGGAATGAACCCGGCCCACAGTCAACCGCCAGCAGCACCTTGAGCAGCAACAGGGAAACTTCTAACCCCCGTTGCCACCAATATGCAGGCAGCGGGGGACAAGAAGAGCACCAGGCTTGCAGGGAACTGTCCAACAGCCGACATCACCATTAATGGGATGCCAGTGTCCGCCCTCCTCGACACTGGCAGTGAAGTCACCACCATAACGGAGACATGGCAAGCCAACACCTGAGGAACCTGAGACGAGAAGACTGTCACGTCAAACTGCAGGCAGTAAGGAAATGGGGGCTGAGGTACCTTACTCTGGCCTCTACCTCATCGACATGGTGGTCTTTCGGCACCCTCTTCCCCAGCGTCCCTGCTCTGGTCGTCAAGGAACCCACAGACCCGTTTATGCAAGACCGCAAAGAGCGACTGCCGGTTCTGCTGGGTATGAATGTCCCTCAGCCCATGACTAAACAAGTCCCCATCAGCACTTCCCCCTCTCCTGCAAGCCATCACCCAAGAGATCAGGAAACGGCAGCAGGACATGCCACAACCTGCCAACGGATCCCATCCTACTCCATAGCCTCTGTCAAAGTGTTTTGAAGAGCCAAAGCCCTTCGCTGCACCTCCTGGCCTCGCCCCCTGTTCCAACCCCTGTCCCCCCCCCCCCCCCCCCCCCCCCCCCCCCCCATGGCCTGATGCTGATCCCTACATTGTTCAGCAAGAAGTCATTTGAACGCAACGTCAGGGTAGCCACCCTCTCCCCTGAAGACGTATTTCTGCCAGGACGAACTCCTATCGCCGTCCTGGAAGCCATCATAGCGGTGGAAGAGAACCACAGGGCCACAGGTTACCACTGGCATCAATGAGCTGATCATTTCAGAAGAAATTGTAAAGCCTGTCCCTCCACCAGCCAAAGTCCCTGTCCAGAGTTCGATGGAACCACCAATCAACAATGGCAGCAGCAGGAACTCCTGTCAAGGTCACCCGCTTTCATGACAGATGACGAAGATCTTGGCTGCACCTTTGCAGTTCCCAATCGCCTGAACACAAACTGTCATTTTCATGTCATTTCTGCGTCAGCGAGGACGCCGGTTGTAACAGAGTAGTGGGGGGGGGGGGGGGGGGGGGGGGGGGGGGGGGAGGGAGGGGGGTACGTAGCTGGGTGCTAACAGTTTATACATTTTTGGTTACCTTCATGGACGAAAAACATGTTTTGTTGGGAGAGTTATCTTCCCCATTACCTCCCTTGATTGGGTGAATCCTCAGAACCTACATAGTTCTATACATGTGACAGAAGTAACAAAAATTAATGTACTCTATTCGTTACGACCGTGTTGGGCTGACAAGCCATACCATTTTTCTTTAGAAGCCCATATTTTCTCTAAAAACTGGTATTTTCCACAACTAAACTTGACGCCATTTTCAACTGTCCGACAAAAACCCCAGAATATAATTCTTGTTTTTTCACAAAAAGTGATGAGAAAAACCGAAGAATCCGAAAATGCACAATACAAGTAAAGTCCCATAAGTTCGTATATTGCATGTCCAGGATCTTTTCCGTACAGGCTTGCGACTATACGAAATGATGATGATGGCGCCAGTTTGTTTGAGCAAGTCGCCTTCTTCGTTCATTGTCGGAATTTTGATCTAAATTGTCGTTTATTGATCTTCGGACTTTGCCGATCCAAATCTTGCTAATGGACTACATTTTCTGTTAGGAATTAAAATGAAAATGTATAGAACTTATTATCTAACAGTTCATTTCAACAAAGTATATTCCAGTTGAAAATCGTATGAAAAGCACGCGCCACCGGCTCGACGAAGAGAAAAGTCACTTGTGCTTTCTGCCACTTTTCAAAAAGGAAAGTTCTCCGCTTAGGACACCGTCTTGGATAATGAAAATTTATATGTATAATAAGGGCGAAGCGCCAAACTATCATTTGTTACAAAATTATTTCATGCTGTTTGATATTCTCATCGAAATAGAGGAAAATATGGACGCTGGGTTCACTCTGGGACATTAATCAGCAATGATTTAGAACGGTAACAAAATTGTCAAATGTGAATTACTGCATTTAATTCCTGGGGTTCTGAGGTTTTCATTGATAGTGAAAGATGCGTGAATAGTTTGAATGGACGGCGAGCCAGACAACACGGAAGCTGGGACAGATAGCACAAAATTTCTGTCGGCTCCAGCCTCACAAGGCCCGTTTTGGTCTTCGGCACCGTGTTGCTGGCTTTGCGGTCCGGTTCGCGCCGCCGATATATCTAAAGGTGTGGGCTGAGAATGGGTCAGTGTTCCCTGGTGGGTGCTACTGGCGGAAGAAAAAAAAATGGAAGGAAAAAAATACAGGAGGAGAAAGTACACCTCGTCCTCCGTGTCTCTTGACTGGCTGCTGTCCCTTGGCTTTACGCATACCATCTGCATTCTTCACCTGCACACCCCTTACCCTCCACATCATCACAGAGGTATCTTAATTTTCGATAATGCAAAATCAGATTCCTTTCGAACTTTTTTTCTCACAGCTGGTGGGGAAATGACCCAGGCGCTATCTACCGTTTTCAACCAAAGACCAGTCACATCTCTCAATACCTTCCGGCACAATGCCAGAGCAGACGGAAATGCGGAAAACATTTTAATAAGGGGGGTGCGAGGGGCGTGGGGTTAGGTAGGGGTGGAGCACCAACTGTGTAACAGGAAATACGGCTATATGCGATTTGAGAGCGCTGCAAACGGCATTTACTCAACCCCACCGTGACGAAGAACATTCTCACTCTTTCACTATACGATCATTCAAAAGGCACGGTTGAGCTGCCATTGATAAACATACCGTCTAAAACCAGAAATATTTCCAGCAATCAAATTTTAAAGAATAATCGAATAAAGATTCATAGCTTTATTTGATGCTAGCAGTATTTCAGAGTTTCTGACGAAAAAAAAAACTGACGTATAGCTCCTTTTTTTTAAATCACAGTGACAGAATGCACATTAAAAAAACTAATGTCGCCGTGGCAAAGTGGTTTTGCGCTGCGCGGACTCCCGGCTAGGGAGGTCGTGTGGCGGTTTCGAATCCCATCAGAGTCATGTTGGGTTTTTCTGCCCCACCGGCTCCTACCCAGAGTTGAGTTTGCTGCGGACTCAGTTGTGAAGATTGGGACCACACAGTCGAGTTTCATCCACTTAATGGATGGCGTTTCTGAGAGTGGTTTTGCTCAAATTTCCTGACCACCAACACTGCAGGTGTTCTGTATCTCGCGGGCCTGGTTAACGCCGGGATATATTATGAAGGAAAGCGTAGAATACAGCCCTGTCATGTAGTCTCAGACCGAAAGGGAAATCCGTAGCATCTCATCATAATTCATCCTCATTCTCATCGATCAGCATTAAAAAAAAAAAAAAAAAAAAAAAAAGTCTCAAATTCTGTGGCCCTTCATGCCCTGCTCTCATGGTGACCTCCGTTTCGAATGTCCTCTCCACGTCTGTGCCCTGCTGTTTGGTTCCGTCGGGTGGTCGTCACCGGTATCGGCGAGTCACGGACGGGGGCTCTGTCGTTGGACGGACGTGGTGACGCCCTCCCGGAGGGAGAGCTCACTCACGCAGGCTCCCGCGACTAAACAATTATTGTCGTCAGTAGGGGCTTAGTAGGGTGGTGTCCATGCGTATGTAGTTAGATCAGAACAGGCGCCACTGAACACCAACGAAGTGACTCGGCGCGAGCAGGGCCAGTGTCTTCTCCCGGTGGGTTGCCTCTTGACGACTTGACATTGATTGCTCCCTGTGGATTGGTCGGTCCGAGGCTGGCGAGGGGGATGCGGCGGGGGCTGACCGGGCTGTAGCTGTGGGCTGTGGACAGGGTGTCGGATATGAGCGGGTGGGTGCACTGCCTCTGAGGAGGGCTGAGTGGCGCAGAGATTGGGACAAAAAACAAAAAAATCAAAACAAAAAAAAACAAAAAAAAACGAATGTCCTGATCGGTTTTTCTGGAAGCTTGTTGGCTTTTGGAGGCGGAGAAGAAAGAAGAAACATTTCCGGCCCAGAGTTTAGGGGATAGATATTTCTTAATCAGATATATTGGCTTGCTAGACTTACCGTCCATGAGTAGATAAATATAGTATATGAATGATATTAAGGATATCACATATTCATTTCACCATTTTCCGGAAAATTCAACTATAAACTGGTATTTTATCCTTTTTCAAAGGCCCTGGTAGTTATGCTTTTCTTTCTTTTTCTTTTTTTTTAAGAATTACGGAAAATTGTATCCATTTTTATAACGTATTGTTTTCACACAAATGCGAGACGTACTGCATATGCCAAACATACACTGTGACAAGAAATATTTCATCATGATGCAGAGTCTAACTAAAAGACTTTAGATTTAGATTTCTCTTCGACCACGAGGCAAATAATTCCCTTTTATGTTCTGTATTATTTCGTCCAATATTTGTTTTTTCCAATAACAGAGGAAAGGGAGGAAGAGCGCTACAACAATAAACGTACAGAATTTAAAAGATTATTGCTCGTGTGGTCGAAGAGAGAAATCTAAATCTAAGTGTAGAATTAAGAAATCTCATACTGTGAGCAGCAGATTGGTGCCATTCCAAAGATTAAGTTTAAAAAGACCATCCAACCAAAGAGAGCCACAAACCCTTGGTGGAACTCTTCATGTGAGATAGCTGTAATTCCGTAAAAATGAAAAATGAAAAACTGAAGCATTTCAAAACAGGGATGGAATAGTCGTCATTCACAACCACCCAAGTAAATAAAAGAGGAGGAAAAAATGGGAAAGAAATAATAATAACTACAGTAACAAAAAGCAGCAGCTCTTGCCAAAAACCAAGTATTGTATTATTGGCAATCTGATCATGACATGTTCCCTAAACATCCACATGCCGTTTCTAAAAAATTATGGAACCGAAATCTTAAAAAAAATCAAGGGTACTATTCATCCCCCTCGACCTGCTCTGCATGTGGGGATAAACGATAACATTTATAGAACTAACCAAAGAAAGGGACTCTCTAGGAAAAGGCCTGAATTATTAGCTGAAAACTTTCGCTCGTCAATGAGGGTCAGACTGGGGTATTTATCTCAATCGAGAACAAATTAGTAGATAAAGCCAGGTAAGATGGACCCTCCCTTTCTTGGGTCAGATCATATTTCCCGGGTATAAGCAATAATTTTTATTGATTTTTCCCTGATGGAGAGATCTGTTATCAAAGTTGTTGGAAGTTCTTTCAGATTTGCTGGAATACTGGAATGCTCCCTACAGATTGGAAAAAAAAAACAGCTACTGTCATCCCAATCCTTAAAACAAGGAAAACCTCTAAAACTCTTCCCTCTAGTTTTCGACCCATTTCTTAACACCTCACATTGGAAAACTTTTTGAAAGAATCCATGAAAAAACAGAATAGAACATTTCCTTGAAAAAAAAAAAAAAAAGGAATGGAGGAGTCTTGCCTTTTATTCCAGGCTGTGGTTTTAGGAAAGGTAGAGGAGTCACAGACCACATTGTCCACTTATACTCAAATGTGAAAAAAAAAGCTCTTTGCCAAGAGGTCATGTGCCCTTGCTTTTTTATGGTCAATAGAGGGCGCTACAGATCAGCTACTGAGGCATTTGAAAAAATAGTGTTAGAAGCACTAGAAGTGGAAGTGATAGAATTAAAGGTAGAGGGGAGGTCGTGTTTTGTTTCCAATTTCTAAAAGCTTTCTATCAGGCTAGAGGAGAGTACTATCCTAAGCATCGTAGAATGTACGCTTTGGCAGCTTTTATCAAGCTTCAAGTGGACTAATTAAACAGGGGTGTTCCCCAAGGAAACGGGTTGTAATGGTAATGTAATGCGCAAACACTTTTTCGCTAATGATTTACGATCATCAAATAAAGGTTAAGACCAAAGGTTTTGCCACATTAGCTCTTGGTATGCAGAAGATGTTGTTGCTCCTGTTAGGCGGAAATGTAATAAACTGGCAATTTTTTCAAAAAAAACCAAAAAGAAAGAAAAAATTTTTGAAGTCCGTAAATTAGGGGAAATAGTTGACAAGATTTTCATTACATGAAACATCAAATGGGTTCGTTTATATGCATGCGAAAACGGTTTTGTGGTAGTACAAAAGAAGGGGGGGAAAACAAGTGCGTTTTGAAGGAGAGCAGCAGGGCAGAAGCTGGCTGGTTATAAAGGCCTTGATAATTAATTAATATAAACAAGCATAACAAGTTAAGGTTCGTGGTGTAATCTTTCATATAACTGTTCTTGTTTGGAAAATATAAGAACTAAAATATCAATAACCTCGTAGGGGGAAAGAAAAAGGATAGAAAGGCTAAGGGAAAAATAGAATTATTATTATATTCTTTCTGCGAGATACTACTGATCAAACTGGGGGTCTAATCTGTTACCTGTCACCTCAGAGGGCGAGAGTTGCCGTTCTTCTGTCGTTCTCCTATGGCCAATGTCAAGGGCCTGAGCGTGATGAAACGTCTCACAAAAGGCAATTTTTTAAAATTTTTATTTAAACGATTTAGAGGCAAAAACCACACCCCAGCAACGAAGAAAATAGGAGGAACGACGTTGTTTGTTGTTGTTACGTAGTATACAAATAGGTAAATAGACCCACATTAACCAGTGGGCATTACCCACCGCAAACCCCACGGCGTCGAAAACTGTGGTCAAGGAGGACGCGAATAGCGGGTCACGGGTGGACCAACAGATGGCACATAGGAGTCATAGTAACGTAGGGGTGCGAAAGTCGAACCCCTTCCCGATATTTATTGAGAAAGGGGGGGTGGCAGGGGACTACCACTAGGACCTTGGACATCAAGGTGGGGGCCGTAAATACTCAGTCAGCTGAGGTCTGTGGTTTTTCGCTTGTAAACAGTATCTTACTGAAGAGCAGGAGGGGCTTCTGCGGCTCGTCAGATGTGGTTATTGCTTTGTCCTTCTGTGTGCAATGTATTGGTCTATTGTCACGCGGTTTTGAGTTATGCGCTGTTGTCGGCCTCGTTTGTCGTAGCCCTTCTTTAAGAGATTACGGGGTTAAAGTGGACCCCGAAGTCGGCGAGGAATTTTTTCGAATGCTTTTTGTTCATTTGATGCAAAGTGAGTGTTTGTTTTGCTAAATCAATTTGGGTATGGGGAGTGTTGTAAATGCCCCGATGGAGTGGAAGAATGTAGCGGAATAGGAGGGGAGGGAATTCAGGGGACTTGGAAACAGGGGGGCGGGTTTTCCAGAGAGCAGCATGCACAAAGGCATGGCCCCGAACCGAAGGGGGAAAATCACTTTGTTTCCATCCCTATATTAAACCTGAGGGAAGGGACGACAAAGTGTAAGGAGGGCAGAGGTGGAGGAATAACACCCACGAGAGAAGGAGGGAGATGAGAAGGCCGAAGAGAACGGAAAGAGGGAAGAGAGTAAGAGGACAACCCCGGGTCGAGGAGGAAGGAACGGTGGTCCTGGGAGATTAGAATAGAAAGGGACAGAGCGGACAGGAAGAAGGAAGAAGTAGTCTGAGGGTTAGTTTTAATTTTTTAAAGGCCAAGTGGAAGAGAAGAAGGGAAGAAGGAAAGAAGAAACCTAAGTAGTTGAAAGCCCATCGAGGTGGGTATGTTTTTGATAAAGAGAGACAAATCCGAATTTGATACCCAGAGGGGGTGAGGTGTTGATGTGTGAAGGAGACGAAAGGGAAAAGAGACAAAGAAAGAGATTTCCCCGTCAAGATCCAAGAGGGCAAACGACCACGAGGAACCCAATCTCCGAAAACTGGAAGGCCTCAACATAAGGGCGGTCACCATCAAACAGTGCTGAAGAAGAGGCGTTGTTTTTAAAGAGACTTCTTTTTCAAGAAACTTTCTGTGGTGTGTGGTGTGGAAGGAAAAGCCTGGTTGTCTGTGGTGTGTTTGTGACAACTAGCGGTAGAAGATCTAAGAAAGAAGTTTCCTTTTTATTATAAAACAGGGATGGGAATAGGAATATGTATGCTTCTTCCTAATGTAATGTGTTGATTTGGTTAGGCTGTGTAATGTGGATTTTTTTTGTCATGTTGATTATAAGTAGCAGAGAAATTGTTATTTCGTGTTCTCAGTCCGGTTAGGAGGAACGAATGTGTGGCATCCCATTCCCAGAGAGGTGAATGTTCGACTCTACGACGTAATATATCCAGCCAGTTCATTACCTTTATGATTTTTGACTCCATGTTTTTGGAATACTGTGGTCACACAGAAATTGATGGTTTTGGATTCTAGTATATATAGGCCCGTAGTGTATGTGTGTGTGGTGCGTTGCTGTGCGTGTGCGTGCGTGGTCGCCGCGCGCGAGGAGCCGAGGCGCTGGCCAGTGGTGTAAAATCATTCAAATCTAATAGTAAGTTTATTGCCTTCATGTTGAAGACGGGGGGAGAGACAGTGGCAAAGGTCTGCCAAAGGGAATTATTAAAAAATTGTTATAATGGGTTTTAGTTAGTTAGGAATTATTAATTTTTATGCCTTCTCTCCTCTCTCTCTCTTCTCATCTCTCTACTCCTATCTCTCTATCTGCGTGTGTTGTATGCGAGCGCGCGCGCACGCGTGTTTGTGCGTGCATGCGTGTGTTTGTGAGAGTGAGGATGTGTGTCCAGGGTGAGAGAGTAGAGTGTGTGTGTGTGTGTGTGTGTGTGTGTGTGTGTGGTGTGGAATATATGGGGGGGGGGGGGGGGAGTGTGTTGTGTGGGTGTGTGGGTGTGGGTGTGTGTGTGTCGTGTGTGTGTGTGTGTGTAAGTTGGTGTATGCGGATGGGGTATGGGTGTGCATGTATAGGATGTGGTGAATTGTACATTTATGCTGTGTGTGTGCGCGACGCGGAGTGGGGTGTGTGTGTGTGTGTGCTGTGTGGTTTGGGGGTTGTGGTTTTTTGTGTGTGTTGGGTGTGTGTATTTTATGTGCTGTGTGTGTGTGTTGTGTGTGTGTGTGTATGTGTGTGTGTGTGTGTGTGTGTGTGTGTGGTGTATGTTGGGGTGGGGTGTCTTTGTGGTGCGTGTCTTTGGTGTTATTATATTCGTTCTTTGAATGAAAATGGTTGACATGTCTTTCATAATGTTTTTAATGTAGTCAGCATGAGTCAAGTTGATCATAAAGTGGTTGCAGTTAGTCATGGAGAGAGAGAGAGAGAGAGAGAGAGAGAGAGGGTTGTGGTGTGTGTGTGTGTGTGTGCGTGTGTTCCTTGTGTTAGTATTTTCATTACAGTGATGTTATACAATAAGAAGGGGGTATTGACTTGGGAAACAAATATACGATATAGTTTATTTTCATCCTATGGAGGTGTATTGTTAGTCGTGTTGTAAATTTGGAGTGGTGGTGTGTGTGTGGGGTGTGTTGGATAGTGCGCGCGCGATGCGCGCGGCGTTGTGTGTGTGCTGTGTGGTGTGTGTGTGAGTGGGTTAGTGTGTGATATGCTGAGAGAGAGAGCGACGGCAGAGAGCGAGAGAGGTGAGGACCTGCGAGAGGGAAGAGAGGAGCGGGGGGAGAGAGGAGGTGAGGAGAGAGTGGAAGAGGAAGAGAGAGAGATGAGAGAGAGGGAGGAGGGAGGAGTGTGAGGAGAGAGGCTGACGGATGGAGAGACGGAGGAGAGGGGAGGGTTGAGAGTAGGGAGAGAGAGGGAGGAGTCGGGGGGGGAGAGGAGAGAGAGGAGGCGCCCCCCTTCCCCACCCCCCCGCACGCGAGGAAAGGGGAGAGATCGAGGAGGAGAGAGAGAGAGAGGAGGAGAGAGCCGTATATTGCTCCCTGCCCGTTTATGTGTGATTGGTTGTTGCATGCGCGTATATGTTGCGGTGCGTGATGTGTTTGGCATGCATGTGTTTGATCTGTGAGGGCGTTGTGGTTGTAGGGTTTGTGTGTTTGAGGATTTGGTAGTTTCTTCGGTTGGTTTTGTAATGTGCGTCTCTGCGTGTTATGCGTTTGCTACTTTGTCTTTGTGTGTGTGTGGTGGGACCTGTGTGGGTGTTTGTGGGTGTTGTGTGTGTGTTGTGTGTGTGTGTGTCTGTGGGGTGTGTGTGTGTGTTCCTGTTTGTATATGTTGTTGTAGTTGTGTCGGTGTGTACTAATGTGACTTCTGTGTGTGTGTGTGTGTTTGTGTGTGTGTGGGTGTGTGTGTTGTCGTGGCGTACGCGGCGCGTCCGGCCTCCCCGTGAACGTTTGTGTGTGCGTGTTGTATGCGTTGTCTGTGTATGTGTCGTGTGTTGGTGTCGCGGTCGTGTGTTAGGTCAAAGGGCTGAAAATCCCATGGCGTAATTGTACTGTAATTAATGCGTGCGTTTTATTATGGCAGGGTTTGAGCGGAGAAGAGGGAATGGAGGACGATGACGATTTGAAGGAAATTTGCGAGGAAGGGAAGGAGAGGACAAAGTTGAACATGAAAAGAAAATGGACAGGAAGGAAGTGGAGGTTCATGTGTGCAGCAATAACACCCCCAACCAACCACCCCCACTTCTTCATTCAACCCCCCCCCCCCCCCAATTCCAACCAATATCCTTCACTTTTCGGTTTCTGTTTTCCCAGCCACCAATTATATACGCTCCACTACACCCCCCCCACCCCCCCCCCCCCCCCCCCCCCCCACGCCCCACGCATCCACCCGGCCATCTTCATATCTGACAGGGCCGCCCGCACGGTAGCGTCATTAAAACAAGATTCCAAAGAATCGATAGACGGAAGGAATTTGTTGGGAAGTAACAAAGCGAAATTGCATGAAGTGGTTTTTTGTGGGTGTGGGTGGGTGTGTGTGTGGTGTGATGATGTGGTGGTGTGGTGTTGGCGTGAGTCGTGTGAGTGCATAGTGTGAGGGTGTGAATGCGGTGAGTGTGTGTGTGTGGTGTGTGAGGTGTGTGTGTGTGTGTGTGTGTGTGCTGCATGAGTGCGGGTGGTGTGTGTGTGTGCCGGTTGTGTGCGTGGTGTGTGTGTGTGCTGTGTGCTGGGGGTGTGTGTGTGTGTGTATGTGGCACGG
>JADBJO010026018.1:12500-23034 GCA_016801955.1 Conus betulinus | reverse complement strand
TACTGCAGTTTGCCCCAGGGTGTGGAAACTGTTATGCAATATTTTGCTTTTGAGGGCTTTCCATAAGGGCGGCAGACTAAATATAGAAAATCAATCTTCTTCTGCCACGAATCCTGTCTGTTTTTTTCCCAGGTCTGTTGGTGGCCTCGTTTCTTATTCATCTGCTGTTGTGTTCGCTGCCTGCTTCCTCACCCACCCCTCTCTCTCTGTCTTCTCTCCCTCTACTCTGCTTTCTCTCTCTTTAACTCTCTCTCCATTTATTTACACAAGGCAATTAAACCCTCCCTCTCCTCCCCTATCTTCTCTCCCCCGTTCTCTACTCTCTCTGACTCTCTCCAGTTATTGCCTCGAGGCAATTAATAATACCACTCTCCAAACATCTCTTTCTACCCCTCTCTCATATCTTTCTCCATTTATTTACACAAAGGCAATTTTTTAAAAACTCCCCCCTCCTCCCCCTCCCTCGGTCTCTCCCTCGCGTTCCCTTCTTTTCCATTTATTTACACAAAGCTTTTTAAAAACTCCAAATACCCATCCCCATTCATAACCGCATGTTCTGCTGGGTCCAGAGTAATGCTGCGCTCACCAACAAATACCCTATCCAGCAGTGGGTTCCCGGATCACAGTCTGAGAGCAAAGGACACCCTTCAAGCCATCTTGTCCAGTACCATCCCAAATCTTAGGTATCAGACGTTTAAAACATATCTATTTTTTCTAAATGCCCATTAAAAAAACAAACAAAAAACTACGTCTAACACCGAGATTGAATTAAAGAAAGACAGAAAGAGCAAAAGCGTTGCAGAGGCTACGTAGGCGACGGGTTGGCACGTACAGCGTAGTACGGACTGTACCTGTACTTAGGATAGAGACATGGGCTCTGCTGGTGCTGTGTGAGTCACCTTAGCACTAATGCTACAGTGAAGTCGGCGATAGTCTTGACGGTCCTCAGGCGTCTCAATGCCCCAGGGGCATTACTTTTAACGGGAAGGTGTTTATACATGACAAGAAGTGAAAGGCCTCTAGCAAACATTATGAAGATCATTTCCCTTTAGTAATAATCCAACCCATGACTTGAGAGAGACGAGAGAGAGAGACATGAGAAGAGAGAGAGAGAGAGAGAGACTAGAGCGAGAGAGACAGAGAGAGGAGACAGAGAGAGATAGAGAGGGTAGATGCAAGAACATGAGACGCAGTCTTTTCATTTCGTAAGGCCCTGTGCTTGTGGGAGGCCTTCAAAGAAAGAATTTTTTTTAGCTTTGTTCATGTATTTTCACGTTTAAAGCTATCACAAAAAAAAAAACAAAACAAAACAAACAAACAAAAAAAAACCCGCAGGCGTTTTCAAATTGCAGACCTGCTGTTTCCATCGCATTGACTATGGCGGTTCGAGTTGTTGTCGTCGTCAACGAGGATCAACGACAGGATGGCACATGTAGCTGTTGTCCCCATACTTATTGCTTCGCTGTCAGGAGCAGAGAAACTCTGCTACAGCCAGGAAGTGCCAGCGCTGTGAGCAATGGCTGCAAGGAAACTATTTTCTGTGGAACACACAGCCGTTCTCGTCTGCCTTTCTGTGATCGGATTGTCATGGGAGGCCAGAGCCTCGATCGGTTTATCATAAAAAAATCCGTTCATTACGCTCATAGGAATGATCAGTGTTGACCTCGCTCTATCAGGAAAAAGGTATTGAAATGAAGAACTTTGATGACTGGTCGTTACTGTCTTGTATGGTTCATACGGTTGCTGAAGTTGCCATGGTTCTTTCGCAGTCACAGCTTGCGAAATTTTTTTTTTTTTTTTGGATAAAGATCAACAATTTTTGTGTACCACTTGGGGCATTTCACTTAATATGTCAATAGGCATACATTCAGATGTGAAATTGAAAGTAACTAACACGGATGATAAGTTGAGTATGGATTTTTTAAAAATAAAGAAATGTCTTATCATCATCTGGCGATGAAAGGGACATTAAAAAAAAATACTGAAACTGAAACTGAATGATCGTTCATCATAAATAAAAAACAAAAAAAAAAACTATTTCAGCAAACTGCAATACGTAGTGAAACGATACCACGAGAGCGAATTAGCCTCGCAGGTTTTTTTTTTTCCCTCAGAAAACTGACATCAGATGGGAGATGTAGCAAACGCCACGATGCACGCTTATATCGGCACAGCATGTTGGCAATTCCTGTGGAAAGATGTATATCTCTGTCGGATGTGAACAGAGGCTTACGCGGATAACTTGCTGCCCTTGGCAACGAAATATTGTCAGGTTCTTGGCGCGTATCTCACACAGTGCGGACTAGCTTCACAATCCGAAAGACATTGAACGGACCGACCTGTCTCTCTCTCTCTCTCTCTCTCTCTCTCTCTCTCTCCTTAAAGTCGACCTAACATACAAAAATAAAAAAACATCGTCATGCTGTTCATACTCAACCCATTCACCGAGCAATGAAATGCAAGATTCCCCACCACCACCCCTCCCCAAACCACCGTTCCACGCCATCAAGCCCCATCCCCCCCCCCTGCTCCCCACCACCTGCAACCTTCGCCTCCTTCACCCGCTCACCCTCCCGCCCTCTCCCCACTCTCCGTACCCTCCCTTCCCCTCTCCTCCCCTCCCCCGTCGCTAACGTCTTCTCCCTCACGAACCCAATAATCGGAATCGGTGGAATTATAATCCACAGTCTGCCAGCTTCATAAGAGAGTCGAGAGTCTGTTGATAGCGTTTGTTTCCAAAGCACAGCTCGAGGTAATAATTTCGCTCCCCGACACTGAAACCGCGATATTGGACGCGGACCACGTTGAACAGGCGCAAAGCGGGTTTTCTCTGTGTTCCAGTCGTAAAGAAGCTTGAAGCGACTGGTGTGGGTGGCCTGCTCCTTTGGGTTTACAAAGAAAAAATGCGACAGAGATAATAACAGTGATGTTTATTTCTATAGCGCATCATTCCATACAGGTGCCAATATGAGAAACAGAATGCAGGCAGCTCAAATCTACAAGAATGGAAAGTATGTGATCTGGCAAAACAGCCTGAGGAGATAAGGCTATCAGGTCAAAAAGTCCTCACAGCAGAAGAAATTGGAGCTAGGGGGTTTGGTAGGAACGTCTGCATACAGCCTCATGAAACACAGCTCTCAGTTGCAGGGAGGGAAAACAGGGGGGGCGGCAGGGAAAAACACAGAGCCCTGAAAGCAATGGCAGAAGCAGCAGAGGTGTTCAAGCTGGATCTGGTCAAGGAGGAACAAAAGTGAACTTCATAAGGCTTAAATTTCCTACAAAGTATCAGGTTGTCCCAGTGGGCTCAGTGGTTAGTGCGCGAATCATAAGTGGAAAAATTGAGCATGTCCCCGAAGGGCATGGGTTTCGACCCAGCCATGGTTCGTCCCGAGATAGGAAAAAAAGGGCAGCAGAGGGACATCCGGATGTCATGAACCGGGTGTGGCCCAACCCCCTAAAAGTGTCAGGAATTAAGGGCCGAAACAACTTGCTTGAAGTTATGTACATTGAAAAAAACACGAAGCCTCGGGAAATCAGTTAATACTGACTTGCACAAATCAAATAATTCATAAAACACGCTCCGTAGTTTTACTATTTCACCATCAGTTTATGTCAGAGACCCTATACTGTATGCGTGCATGTGTGTGTGTGTGTGTGTGTGTGTGTGTGTGTGTAATAACCTTACAAATAGCACAATTATTCATATTAGTAACATTAATGATTAAATATTATAATGCCAATTAAAACACATCATCACACAAATCGTTTTTTTTTTTTTAAAAACGAAGGAAACATCACAGAACATTTTAAATATAATATATAAACCACTCTCACTAAGAATCCTTGATTAACACTCTGTATATCAATACTAGAAAAAAATCACAGGGAAAACAACGGGCCAGGTTTTAAAAACGCTCTGGCAGTATTGATTTCAGCTCCTTTGCGATTAAACATCCCTTTGGACGAGACAAACCTTGTCTGTGTAGGGTAGAAGAAACCATAAAAGAATATCTATTGTTATAAAATATGTATTGCCATTTTTTATAATTCGACGCATAAGACTACTTATGTAGTCCCGGCCTACCCCCGGCCAGAGGCCAAGCGCCTAAGCGCTTTACTCCGCATTCTCGTTTACACAACAAGGCTGCCTACCCTGGGTAGCGCCGACTGACAAGCTGCCCGCTGGCGCTTCATTCAGTCGTTTCCCGGACTCGTTCAGTCGATATCGTTCATTCAATTCAACAACTCTTTCCTTCTGTGGATTGCTTACAGCAGAGTGCATGTTATGTATAACATGTCATCCATACCAACGGTCAAACTGGCCTGCTCTTCCGAAAGTTGGTGATGGGATTTAATGTGTGTGCGTGATGTAATGCGTGCGTTCACACACACGGAACCTGTCGGTTTATAGTCTCATTCGAAGGACTGTTTGGGAAATGGAGTCAGAACCAATGTAACTCCGAGGGAAGAACTCCTCTGTACCGAAACAGCCCAGCGGAGATTCGAACCCGCCACCCCAGGATCACCAAGATTACAAGTCCGGCGCTCTATCAACCGAGCTATTCCGGCCCCAAGTGCCCCCTTATCCCTCATACGGGGCCGCGTTACTCAAGCCGCAACTACTATTGTGAGTGCTATGCGTCATCTGGATCAGAAAAGGCCCTGACAGAACCACCACCGAAATGACTCGGCAGCAGGGCGGAGTCTCCTGCGGCAGGCAGCCTCAGGGCGACTTGATAACACTTGCATGGCAGCGGCTGGGAATGTGGGCAGTAAGAATGAGCAGAATGGGAATAGTGTCAATGTAGGAGGACATGAGACGGATGTGTCCAAACAGACATATATGCACACAGATACAGACACACACAGATACAGACAGACAGACAGACACACAGATAACACACACACGCACACACACACACACACACACACACACACACACACACACACACACACACCACACACACACACACTCACTCACTCACTCGTGCCCGCGGCACACTGAAACTGAAACCATTAATTGTCAGATTAACGAGAGGTGTTGCTGACAACACACACACACACACACACACACACACACACACACACACACACACACACACACACACACACCCACAGACACACACACACACAGAGCACAGCACAGCACAGCACAGCACAGCAAAGCACAGCATGCCACACTTGAGGCCACCACGACACACACGCACACACACACACACAAAACATGGGAACACCCACGCGAAAAAAAAAGAGAAAAATCCATGACTTCCTAGATACTTGAACGAAGTAGACTGGAGGAAACAGGAAATTATCCGCAATACTGTTGAGAGAGAGAGAGAGAGGAGAGAGAGAGAGAGAGAGGAGAGAGAGAGAGAGAGAGAGAGAGAGAGAGAGACTATTCGCCCTCTCACGCCCCCCCACCCCCCTCCCTATTCCCTTCATTTCTCCAACCTTTCTGTTCCCTCTCCCCCACCCCTACGTCAGTCAGTCAGTTAGTCTCTGTCTCCCTGTCTGTCCCGTCGTCTGTCTGTCTCTCTTTCTCTCTTTTTTCTCTCTCTCCCCCCTCTCCTCTCTCTTTTTTCTTCTCTCTCTCCCCTCCCTCTCTCTCTTTCTCAATGTCTCTCTCTCTCCCTCTCTCTCCCTCTCTTTTTCTCTCTCTGTCTTTCTCTCTCCCCCCCTCTCCCCCTCTGTCTCTTTCTCCCTCCCCCCCTCTCTCTCTCTCCCTCTGTCTCTTTTTCTCTGTCTACTTTCCCTCTCTCTCTCTACCTACCCCTCTCTCTCTTTCTCCCTCTTTCTGTCGTTCTCACTCCTCTACCCACCCCCGCTCTCTCCCCTCTCCCTCTGTCCCATCCCCTCTCTCTCCCTCTCTTCCTCTCTCTGTCTCTGTCTCTCTCTCTCACTCCCTCTCTCTCCGAACTCGACCCCCCCCCCCCCTTCTCTCTCTCTCTCTGTGGTTGGACGTTTGGAGCAGCAAGGATTTAATGAAAGTCCCTGTGGTATTTTCTGGCAAAATAGGGCGACGAAAAAAAAACAAAAGTGGGTGGGGAAGTGGGGAGTGGGAGGAAAAGGGGGGGGGGGGGGGTGTGTGTGTGTGAAGATACAAAGGTAGGCCCTATGACCATCTCGCTGAGGTCGTTTGAAATACTCAGCGTGAGAAGAGAGAGAGAGAGAGAGAGAGAGAGAGAGAGAGAGAGAGAGAGAGAGAGAGAGAGAGAGAGAGAGACAGACCAGAGAGAGACAGAGAGACAGAGAGACAGAGAGACAGAGAGGGAGAGAGAGAGAGAGAGATAGGTAGAGAGACACACAGACAGGCAGGCAGAGATAGAGAGAGAGGGAGAGAGAGGGAGAGTGAGAGAGAGAGAGAGGGCAGAGAGAGAGAGAGAGGCAGGCAGGCAGGCAGGCAGAGAGAGAGAGAGAGAGAGAGAGAGGAGAGAGAGAGAGAGGAGAGACAGGCAGGCAAACAGACAGACAGTGAGAGAAAGACAGACAGACAGACAGGCAGGCAGTTTAGAGAGAGAGGGGGCAGGGGAGAGAGAGAGAGAGAGGGGGGGAGAGAGAGAGAGAGAGAGAGAGTCAGAGACAGAGACAGAGAGAGAGAGACAGAGAGAGAGAGCGACAGACAGAGAGAGGGACAGAGACAGAGACAAAGAGAGGCAGAGCGTTACAATGAGAGAGAAAAAGTGCGCGCTGCAATGAGAGAAGAGAGAGAGAGAGAGAGAGAGAGAGAGAGAGAGAGAGAGAGAGAGAGAAGAGAGAGAGAGGAGAGAGAGAGAGAGATGTCCAAAGTGTGTGGCGAGGCAGGTGACGGGATGGAGGGGGGGAGGGGCGGGGGGGAGGGGGGAGAAAGTCGACTAGGATATTGAATCCTGCATCACTGTGAGAGAGCTTTTAACTTTGTACGCGATACCAGTCAATATGGCCATGTGAGCCATATGATGGGATTTAATCAAGTTTCTCACTGTCACTCTGTGTGTGTGTGTGTGTGTGTGTGTGGGTGTGTGTGTGTGTGTGTGTGTGTGTGTTTGGTGTGTGTGTGTGCCTACGTGCGTTCGTGTGTGTGTGTGTGTGTGTGTGTGGTGTGTGTGTGTGTGTGTGTGGTGTGGTGTGTTTATCTGTCTGTCTGTCTGTCTGTCTGTCTATCTGTCTGTCTGTCTGTCTGCCTGCCTGCCTGCCTGCCTGCCTGTCTGCCTCTTTTTCTTTTTTCTCTTTATGTTCCTTTTTGTTTTTCTTTCTCTCTGTCTGCCTGCCTGTTTGCCTGCCTGTCTGTCTCCCTCTCTCTGTCATTCTCTTCTGTTAATCTTTGTTTCTCTCTCTTTCTGTCTCTCTTTTGTCTCTCTCTCTTCCTTCTTCTGTCCCTCTGTTTGTTTCTCCTTCTTCACTTAGTTTTGTTTGTTTGTCTGTCTGTCTATCTGTCTGTCTCTTTGTCTCTTTCTTTTTCACATTCTGTTTCTCCTCCCTTTCCTACCCGCCCCCCCCCCCTCTCTCTCTCTCTCTGCTGGTACCCCCAATCTATGTAAGTGATGCTTACCATTCCCTATGTCATTGAGAAAAACGGACAGTCATAGACCTGATCGAACTGATGACAAAGTCTGAAACTTTCGGCCCTCATTCATATCCGAAGCTCTTGACAGCATCAATACATTTTGCTTTGAAAACAGAAAAAAGAAGCAATTTTTCCACCTTAACTCAAAGTTGCCTAAGTGATTCCTATGAACTAGTCAGTCACAGACCCTCATCTATCTTGTCAATGCTAGCTAAGCTTTGAGAACAGCACACAAACACTTTCATAACAATCTCGAGTCGTGTCATTTACTTAGCGAAAATCAGTCTGGTTTCGGAAAAAAAAAGTTGGGGGATTTTGAAAAGGCCTTTGATGTTATGGGCAAAAACTTATCATGCAAAAAAAAAATCATCGTGAGTCATAACTGGAAACATACTCAAGGTAATTTCATCATTTCTCAAGAGTTGCCAACAAACTTTCAGTCTAAATTTTTCAACGTACGCAATACCACTCATCGTAAATGGTGTAACCAAGAGCTCAGTGTCAGGTCCGCTCCTCTTCTCTGTCTATGTAAACGACCTACCTCTTCACATTGAAGAATCCTCTGAATTATATTTTTTTATAATGATACCTTCAGTTCCAGCTTAAATTCTATTTTCACAGCACGTCATATCACATCACATCACACACACACACACACACACACACACACACACACACACACACACACACACACACACACACACACACACACACACACAAAATTAGAAAAAAAATGTTGACCTCTGAATGAATGTGAATGAATTGCTTATTTTGAATTGTATCACACACACACACACACACACACACACACACACACACACACACACACACACACACACACACACACACACACGCATACACACACGCGCGCGCACACACACACACACGCGCACGCACGTACGCATGCATGTGCACGGACGAACGCATGCGCGCCCCCCCCCCCCCCCCCCCCCCCCCACACCACACCCCCACACACACAGCCATCTCCCCTGTCCCCCCCCCCCCCCCCACCCCCCCCCCCACCCTTCAAAAGAAAAAAGAAAAAAAAAAAAAAAGAAAGAAAAAAGAAAAGCAATCAACCTAAAAAAAAAACCACCACGACGAGAGTGACCGAATATATAACGATTCTCCTCCGTTCTTATCAGTAATAATAATAATAATTAAAAAAAAAAAGCCAATTGAATATTCTAGTAGGTCTAGTCTTTTAGGCGTTATAATCAACAAGGATTTTTTAAAGTGCTGCTCACATGAGGGAAAATAAAAACACCTGCAAAACAGACTCCAGACATACGTTGCAGTTGTACAGTATCTATCACTTCAGGAATTCCATGCCAGGAAATCATTCCAGCATGCATCCTCTGTCCAGTCACCTACAGTTTGACGATATTTAACTCTTTCAGTACAGGTCTAGTTGCAAAGTGAGACGACTGCAGGCGGAAATCTCAACAAACTGGAAAAATGATTGCTAAACCTCTGGTCAGAAAAACGTTGACAAACGAACCAAAAGACAAAACACGACGCGTTTCGACCTCTTAGGTTTTTCTTCAGGCAAGATACACAACACTCAGGACAACGAAAATGAACGAGCAATCACTTCTCTTCATCCAGTTAGTGGGGTCAGCCTACTTTCTCTGGCCGCTTAAAATTGATCTGATAATGTCAGGATCCTTCACTTTTTGTCCTGAGGAAATTTGAGACCACTATTTTCACGGTCTTACTGTCCTTCAAATATACGTTAAGGTTCATCAGGACAAGAATGTGGTCACTACCAACGTTAGTTCCAGGAGATGAGCCTGTTGTGGCTCTATCGATGCCAGACCTGCTCCGATTCTTTCACCAGAACAAAGTTTATCTGGCTCTGACATTGAGCGTTTGGGGAGTGCCAGTATGCATCATGCACAGTACACAGTACATCATAATGTAATACAATGTGATAAAGTACAGTTCATTACATCATTGGACAAAGCAATTAAACACAACACAGTTCGTTACATCACAGCGCAAAGGAACAGAAGACGTTTTACCACAGCACAGGAAATTTAAATACAATTCAACACAGTTCACGCCAGCACAATAGAGTGCAGATACGGTTTTTTTTTCAGTATAGTACAATATAATACAGTACACTTCACTGAAACACAGTACAATGCAATATCATGCAATGAAGTACAATGACTTGCTGTACAGTACACTGTACTATGATACAATGCTGTGCACGGCGGTTACAGTACAATGCAATACAATTCACCAAAGGACCGAGTAATGCAGTTCACTCTGACTCAGTTCTCTACAAAACAATACATAGCAAACAGAACACTGCAGCACACTACAGAATAATTCATCACTACAGAATTATTCACCAGAGAACTTGGTCACTGGTGCCTCCTTCAGCCCACGGCTGTTGATGTGTAAAAATACGGCGCGCAAAACAGAATCCAGTGAAAGAACGTTGTATACTGAGAAAAAAAAATTATAACGACGGCGTCACGTAATAGGAAGAGATGTTTTCTCTTTTCGGCTTTGGGAAAAAAAAAAAACGCACACAGCCAGAGTGTCAATAACATTTTAGAAAAAAAAAGTCAGTCTACCTTTCATACCTCTCTGTCTGTCTATCTGTCTGTCTTTCTATCTGTCTGTCTGTCTGTCTAGATGATAATAATAAAAGTTGGACCCAGACGCCTTTAACTTCCTGGAAATGGAGCGCAAACTACAATCAGACTTCCATTTCAAGGGAACGGGGCGTGAGAAGTGATTATTCTCTCCAGGTGCCCCGTTGGAATTATCGCTCCTCCCCACAAAAAAGCAGAGGCTAGCGGCATCAGCATGCAAGCCACAGCTGTTTCGCTCCATGAAGAGTTCTTCAGGCTTACTACTGGATCGCTGTTATCTGCTGATGAGCAGTACTTCCAAAATAAGCCAGGAGGAAAGCCCTCCAAAAATCAATAGGTCCTTCTGGATACAAGAGATGTCTTAAAAAAAAAAGAAGAAGAA
>JADBJO010026018.1:5000-7500 GCA_016801955.1 Conus betulinus | reverse complement strand
CACACACACACACACACACACACACACACACACACACACACACACGTGCGGTAAGAGGATATAGGAATCATATCATTATTGTAGCAGCATCAGCATGGGTCCAGGAGGATTGAATGTGATTTATGAGGCAGTCACGTTCAAATACACAAACATATCTTCATAGTCATCATTTCTTTTCATAAATCAAGACTGGTTTACAAGGCTTTCAGGAATAGGAGATAATGTTGTTTTGGATGGCGGGGCGAGAGAGAGAGAGAGAGAGAGTGAGAGAGGATAGAGAGAGAGTGAGAGAGGGGGATTGGAGGGAGAGGTATATGGGAGAGGCGAGAGAGAGAGATGGAGAGAGAGAGAGCGACAGGAGAGAGAGAGGGAGAGATTCAAAACATGCGCTGATATTATGGGAGAAAAGAAAGGCATGAAAGAAGAAATAAGAACGTTGACGGCTACACACACACACAACACACACACACACACACACACACAACACACACACACACACACACACACACACACACACACACGCAAACAAACAAACAAAAACAAACGAACAAACAAAAACAAATACATGCACGCCACACACACACTCACAAACACACACACACAAACACACACACACACACACACACACACACACACACACACACACACACACACACACACACACACTGTTAACCATCCACCCCTCTACTCCTAAACCACATGTAATTTATACGATGGAGGAGAGAGAGAGAGAGAGAAAGAGGAGAGAGAGAGAGAGAGGTGGAGACGAGAGAGAGAGAGAGGACAGAGAGACAGAGACAGAGAAAGAGCAGAGACAGAGACATAGAGAGAGGGAGAGACAGGGAAAAGAGACAGAGAGAGAGAGACAGAAACAAAAGAAAGAGATAGAGAGGGGGAGGGATGGAGGGAAGGGAACAAGGGAAGGAGTTACGGGGAAGAGAGATGAGAGAGGGGAGAGAGTAGAGAGGGAGAGAGAGAGAGGAGAGAGAGAGAGAGAGGAGAGAGAGAAGAGAGGGAGAGAGAGAGAGGAGAGGAGAGAGAGAGAGAGGAGATGAGAAGAGAGAGAGAGAGCGGAGAGAAGAGGAGAGAGGAGAGAGAAACAAAACACGACAAGACAAGGTTAAAAAACACAAAACAGACAGACAAGCAGACAGACAGACAGTCAAGCACTGGACCCACAGACACCCGACAACAGAACAGACCTACACCTTCCGAAAGGGAAACTGAAGTACCCCGCATGCTGTAGACAGATTCCGGCACCAAGATATTAGTACGCCCAAACAACACGCGCATCGGCCGACGTGCACGCACCTCCTCTTACCCGGCTCCGCGCAGAAAAATAATCCGCTTTCCTTCCTGCTCCTCCTCCTCCTCCCGCTCTCAAATTCTCCTCCCACCCCAACCCCACCACATCACTCCCCCTCCCGTACCCCCGTCTCTTCCTGTCTGTCTGCTCTCTCTTTTTCTTCTTCTCCTTCTTCCATTCTCTGTCTTTTCATGGACCTCAGGTGAAAGGGGGAGGGGGGGGGGGAGGGGGAGGGGAGGGGGGGGGGTGGGGGGGGGGGAGGGGGTAGGAGAGACAGCAGAGAAGAAAGTAATCAGCTGAGGCCAACGTGGCTTGATGAAGGTTTAGGGTATAGGCCACTGGAATAACCTCCCCTCCCTACGCCCCCCCCCCCCTTACCCCCCCCACCCTCCGTCCCCTCCTTCTGCCTTTCCTCCCCCCCCCATTTCCTCCTAATCCCACCTCCCTCCATCCCTCCCTCCCTCATCTCGTTCTTCTCATCCGCTCCATGCTGTTTGCCCTACCCGCTCACTCTCCCCTCTCCCCCCCCCCCTTCCTCTCACCTCACCTCCCTACCTCTTTCCCTATTTTTATGATTTTTTTTTTCATGAAACCCACAGCGAAGGGAGGGGGAGGGAGGGGGGGGGGGGGAAGGAAAAAAACAGGACCAACGTCATTACAACTCTCATATTAGAAGGGGGATTTAAAAGGGGGATATGGTGTGGGGGGGGGGGGGGGGGGGGGGAGGAGGGAAGGGAGGCGGAAAAAGGGAAAGAGGCAGAAGCAGTTTGTTACGTTGGTTACCTGGTACAGGACGGGTTTCAAAACATTTTAAATTTTTTTTTCTCTCGCGCCGAATATGAGAAGATAAGGGGTTTCTCGTTCTTCGTTGTCACTGTCCTAAATGTTATTTGTTTTTGTCTGAAGAAGACCGACCCAAGGGTTCGAAATGCTTTGTGTTTTGTTGTGTACTTTGTGTGTCTATTGTCCTTGGCGGTGACTAACCCCCTCTCTTTCTAAATCATGTTACAGGACATTTGATGGGAGGCAAGCATAAATCTGGGGGGAGGAAAACTACTACTATTAATGCTACTACTATTAATGCTACTACTATTACTACTACTACTACTGCTGCTGCTATTACTGCCACCAACACCAACATCACGACATGCAACAGCAATTTGATTCGCATTGTCGCATTCTTTATTAGCTAGC
>JADBJO010026017.1:20000-23035 GCA_016801955.1 Conus betulinus | reverse complement strand
GAGGTCATCTAAGAGAACCTTCATCAACGTCATCCCCAGGTACAGCAGGTATTATTTTCATCAACAGTTTTGCGAGTGGCGCGGCGGGAGAAAAAACGGACTGAGAACTGCCATCCAAAGTTACCCGGGTACAGCAGTCGTTAAGTTAATTTCATCTTTGTTGACGTGTTGCGGCAGGAAGGCAGACCGCAGAAACTTCCACCAAAGTTACCCCGCGGTACAGCAGTCGTACGTTCTTTCATCTTTGTTATGACGTTGTGCGGGAGGAAGGCACGACCTGAGAAATTCCATCCCAAGTTCCCCTGGTTAAGCAGTCGTTACTATTACTTCATCATTGTTTTATTGACGTTGTGCAGGCAGGAAGAGCAAGACTAGAAAACTCCATCCAAAGATGACCCCGGGTACAGCAGTCGTTATTGTAGTTAACATCGTTGTTGGTGACAGTGTGTAGGCAAGAGGAGTAGGTCTGAGAACTTCATGCAAAAGATACCCAGGGATACAGCAGTCTGTATTCACTATTATCAACAATGTTGTTATGTTGCATAAGCAGGAGAAGCAAGGTCGCAGAAACTTCTATCCAAAGTTACCACGAGTACAGCCTTACGTTATCATTATCATATTACTATCATTGTGTTACGTTGTAGGCTGGAGAAGCAAGATCAAACGCCACATCCAAAGTTACACGGGTACCGCGGGTCGTTATTATTATCATCATACATGGGGTTGTGGTGGTGCGGGAAGAAGAAGCACAGTCTGAAACGAAGCCTCCATCCAAAATTACCCGGGTACAAAAGTCGTCTTCATTAATCTGCCATCATTGTTATGACATTGGGTAGGCAGGAAGGGCAAAGTCTCAGAAACCTTCATCCAAAGTTACCCCGGTACGCGGCAGCCTTTGATCATTATTATTACATCGTTGTTGTGTATGGTATGTAGGTAGGTGGAGTGAAGAGCTAAGAAACCTCAGCCAAAGTCCGCATTCATTATGTCCAAAATGAGTGATTGTTATGCAAACGGCACAAGGATGAATCTTCTCAGCGGCGACCCTGTGAACATGGTAAAAACACTTCCAGGTTTGACCGGAGGTGGGGACGGATGACAGATGTTCCAAATCCGTCCAAACCTGAAAGAAATTTTTAACCGTGTTCCAGGGCGGCTGTAAAGAAGAAGAAACAGTCTTGTGCTGTTTTCGCACAGGCTGCTCCTTGTACTCCATTCTAATCTCAAAAGGTGAAAGAAGCTCCGTGGTGGCATGTCACAATCATGTACCACTCACAGTGAAACAAAGGTTCTTTCAGAATGCTGCGACTTGCACGATAGTGAGACATAAACACTTACAGCAGGCGACTCCATGACAACCTTGTTCAGAGGATGTCCCACACTGATGTGATATTTTCCATTTCTGAAAGCGATTAACACTTTTCATATCTTCTAAGCTAAGATTTTTCCGAGGGAAGATTTTAGGCGAAATTTCTTGTGCACACTTAGAACGTGTATGAAAGGGTTGTGTGAATGATTTTTCTTTTCAATGACGTTGAGTTGACTTTCAACACGGTGACAGCCACAATGATAAGGCCCTTGGCGGTTGGCTGGGCTATCAGCAACAATTACCTTGCCTGTTGCTGTATCATCATTGTTGTGACGTTTGTGTAGGCAGGAGGAGCGAAGTTTAAAAGCTTCCACCCAAAGTTACCCCGGTTACCAACAGTCGTCGTCATCGTTACCGTCATGTTATGACACTGTGGCGGGCAGGAAGAAACACGGGCTGAGCACCCTCACCTGCAGTTACCCCGGGTACAGCAGTCGTCCTGTCCTGGGTAACTGGGACCGCCACTTACGGCCCAGGCGGTCTTCCTCAACCACGGGAACTGGGCACCTCCGTGCAAGAGGAGAGGTACCGCTCTTTCTTCGGTTCCTGGTATTTTGTTGATATATTTGTTGGCTGTTTTGGGCATGCTTCTCTGTTGTTTTTTGGTGGGGGAGGGGGGTACAAACCCCTGTATTGACATCAATGTTCAAACCTGGCTTTCGACCATTGGCTAATGTTCACGGAAAACTAAGCGCTGGTAGTTCGCTCATTCCCTACTCAGATTACAGAATTAAACCATTCCCTTCAGAAATAGGACAGTAGTTGCCTCGGCTCTTCGGGGTTGCGGCCCTAGAACCAGGTCCAGGACGGTACTGCACGCCATGCTAGGAATTGAAGATCCATGGCAAACACTGGTGCTGTAAAAATTACCGCACGGTCAGCAGTGCAATTGTACTTAGCCTTTGAGAGAGGAGAGCGAGAGGAGAGTAGTCGTAAGTGGTGGTGGTGGTGGTGTAGTAGTAGCAGTAGTAGTACGTAGTAGTAGTAGCAGTAGTAGTAGAGTAGTAAGCAGCAGTGCGTGTAGTAGTCGTACCAGGTGTATAATGATAATGCGAGAGGGAAGTAGTTGTAGTGGTAGTAGCAGTATTAGTATCATATGAAAGAGAGGCGAGCAGAAGAAGACGAAGGAAGAAGATAGTAGCATTAAGCGTGGGTGTGAGAGAGAGAGAGGGGGGGAGAAAGAGAAGAGGCAAGTTGTACCTTATGATTGGAGAGGAGCAAGAGAGAAGCGCACTGTGTATTATTATGTTGAGAGAGCGAGGCGTGAGCCAGAGGAGAGAAGAGGATGGAGAGGAGAGAGAGAGAGAGGGATGAGAGAGAGCAAGTTTTGTCGATGAGGCAGGAGAGGAGAGAGGAATAGGCGCGGGGGACCGGCTCCGCGCGGTGGTGGGGGAGAGAGGGATTAGACGCGGCTTTGCCTGCCGGCATGCATGAACGATCCAACTGGCGCTAGCGTTCTCTCTCTCGGCTCTGCTATCTCTATCGTTCTCTCGCGCCGCTCATTCTATGCTCTACATAATAATACAACTTGCTCGCGTCGGGCTGGTGCGTCGCAATAATAATGAGTATACCAAGTGCTATCCTCTCAATTATCATTATACTACCACTGCTACTACTAACTACTACTGCTACTGCTGCTCGACTACTACACTACTACTACTGCTAC
>JADBJO010026017.1:7500-15000 GCA_016801955.1 Conus betulinus | reverse complement strand
TTGAGTCATTGTGTGCATGCAAAAACTGAACAGGAAGAAAGAAAAGGAAAATTAAGAGGAAGGAAGGAAGGAAGGAAAAGAATGAGAGAGAACACGCTCAAACTTGTCCACCTTTCCACTTGTGTGTAGCAATTAGAGAAAAAAAATCTTCACGGAATGAGCTTAGGTCCTGTCAAGTCTGGTGCGCAAAAAAGGGAGAGAAGAAGGAGGAAGAAAAAGAAAGAAAAAGTGCGGAAGGAAGGAAGGAAGGAAGGAAGGAATGAGAGAAGAAGCGAACGGATTGCTTCCCCCTGGACGGCCTGCATGTAACTACTATAGCAGAATGAGGTTAAATTGCGTCAAGTTGGTATATGCAAAAAAAAAAAAAAAAAAAAAAAGGGATAGAAAAGGAAGCAAGAAAAAAAAAAAACGTGAGAGGAAAGAAGAAAACGAAAGAATGAGGGAAGAAATGAACAGAGTTCTCTCCCCAGGGCCGTTTGTACGTAGCAGTTAGAGCAGGAGTCGTGCGCAGAGTCACGTTAGACTGAGCGAACGAAGCAATGATGGACGGACGGAAAAGAAAGACTGAAGGTGGGAGGGAAGGGAGAAATGAAGGAAGGAACGAAGGAAAGAATGACAGAAGAAAGAAGGAAAAATGGACGCCCTCCCCCCCCCCCCCCCCCCCCACACACCACACACACACACACACACCCCCCTCCGATAGGTTGATCAAAGGGGATCTATACAGACCGTTGCGAAGTGGTTAGCGTCGCAGAATCCCGGCTAGGAGGTCGTGGGTTCGATTCCCATCAGAGTCATGTGGGATTTTTCTGCCTCGACCGGCTCCTACGCAGAGTGAGTTTGCTACGGGCTCAGTTAGGAAGACTTGGACCGCACAGTCGAGTTTCATCAGCCAAATTTTCTGACCTACACTGCAGGTTGTCTGTATCTCTCGGGCCTGGCTGACGCCGAGATGTAGTATGAAACGAAGCGTAGGGTACAGCCCTGCCATGCAGTCTCAGACCGGAATGGAAATCCGTAGCATCCACTTCATCATCCTCATTCTCATCGATCAGCATTAAAAAAAAGTCTCAAATTCTGTAGCACTTCATGCCCTGCTCTCATGGGGACCTCATCGCATGTCCTCTCGATGTCCCTCTCCACGTCTGGGCCTTGCTTTGATTCCGTTGGGGTCACCGGTATTGGCGAGTCCATGGGGGCTGTCGTTGGACGGACGTGGTGGCGCCCACCGGAGGGAGAGCTCACTCACGCCGGCTCCGCGTTCTGAGCAATTATTGTCGTCAGTAGTAGGGCTTAGTAGGTGGTGTCCTGCGTATGTTAGATCAGAACAGACGCCACTGAACACCACCGAAGGGACTCGGCAGCAGTGCAGAGTCTCCCTCCGATGGGTTGCCTCTTGACGACTTGACACTGACTGCTCCCTGTGGGTTGCCGGTGCGGGGGCTGCGGCGGGGCTGATAGAGCTGGTGTGTGCTGTGGACGGGGTGTCGAAATGAGCGGCGTGGGTGCACTGCCATTGAGGTGGCAGAGAGATGGGACAATAAAGAAGAAAAAAAGAAAAAGGAAATGAAAGAAGGGGAAACGAAACGGTCTAGTTACTGTCTACAGAGCCACTTGTTTTGCAGGAATTCAAGCCAGAAGTCTGCTAAAACAAAAAAAAAAAAAATCGAAGTTAGACTACACTCAGGATAATCCGGTAAAGGTGAAGGAATGAAGGAAGGAACGAACACATGGACAGAAAAATTTGGTATGGCCGCTTTCTCTACAGCCGCATGTTCTTCTAGAGCAGGAGTAGTGAACGCCAGAGTCAGTTCCAATGAGCCATGGAAGGAAGGGAAAAAAGAAGAGGAGGAAAAAAAAAAGGGCGGATCGGAAGAAGGAGGGAAGGAAAGAGAGAAGTAAAGAACTGCTACTTCTCCCCCAGAACCCTTGTCCTATGCAAACTGGAGCCTGGAGCTTACACAGCATTAGGAGCTGAGCCAAGGAAGGAAGAAAAGAAGGGAGAAGAGAAGGAAGAAAGGAAGGAGGGAGGGAAGAAAGGAAGGCACGCGTGTGTGTGTTTGTGTGTGTGTGTGTGTGTTGTGGTGTGTGTGTGTGTGTGTGTGTGTGTGTGTGTGTGTGTGTGAGAGAGAGAGAGAGAGAGTTGAAACGCACGCATGAGTGCGTGCGTGTGCATGCGTACATGCGTGTGTATGCGTGCGTGCGCGCGCGCGCGCGCGCGCGCGCGCGCGGTGTGTGTGTGTGTGTGTGTGTGTGTGGTGTGTGTGGTGCGTGCGTGTGGTGTGTGTGTGCGTTGCGTGTGTGTGTGTGTGTGTGTATTGGTCGATGTGTGTGTGTGTGTGTGTGTGTGTGTGTGTGTGTGGTGTGTGTGTGTGTGTGTGTGTGTGTGACACGCACGTTTAAACCGATAGAGGGCTCCTTGTGAGTGTAATAGTGGAGATGGGAATGCCACCAGTGCTGGAAGCTCTGGCACCGTTCTTCCCTGTCCCTCACGTCCCCAGCGTAACATGGGGTCTGTGGGCTCCGGCAGCGGCAGCTGTAATACCGTCAGCACATCAACACCATCAGCAACATCAACAACATCTGAAAATACTCGCTGTCCCTAGCTTGGGACAGTGATAACTGTAGCAACCTCAACAACATCTGAAATGTTCGTTCCTTAGTTTGGAGAGTGATAATTGTAGCAACATCAAACAACATCTGAAATATTCGTTCCCTAGCTTGGGGCATGATAATTGTAGCAACATCAACACATCTGAATATTCGTTCCCTGAGAAACGAGAACTATAACAAAATCAACTACATCTGAAATGTACATTCCTTAGCTTGAAATAGTAGGAGTGTAACAACATCCATAACATATGATATACACGTTCACGCGACCTGAGGAGTGGTAACTGTAACAACATCAACAGCATCTGAAATGTTCGTTCCTTGAGCTCAGGAGAGTATATTTGTATACAACATCAACAACATCTGAAATGTTCGTTCCTTAGCTCAGGAGAGTGATAACTGTAGCACATCAACAACATCTGAAATGTTTCGTTCCTTAGCTTGAGAGAGAGTGATAATGTACCAACACCAACAACATCTGAAACCTTCGTTCCATAGCTCGGGAGAGTGATAATTGTAGCAACCATCAACAACATCTGAAATGTTCGTTCCTTGCTTGGGAGGAGAGTGATAATTGTACCAACATTAACAACATCTGAAATGTTTCGTCCTTAGCTTTGAGAGAGTGATAATTGTACCAACACCAAACACATCTGAAACCTTCGTTCCATAGATCGGGAGACGTGATAATTGTAGCAAACATCAACATAACATCGAAAAATGTTCGTTCCTTAGCTTGAGAGAATTGTGATCAATTGTAGCACCATCAACAACCATGCTGAAAATGTCGTTACTTAGCTTGGGGTTTGAAATGTGAGAATTGTAGCAACATTAACATCTGAAATATTCGGAACAATGGCAACTGTACCAACATCAACAAACAGTTGAAACAGTCGCTCCCTAGCGTATGGCATGTGGCAACTGGCACACACATCAACACAGTTGAAAACTAGTCGCTCTCTAGCGTAGGGCAGTTGGCGACTGCAAACAACGTCAACAACAGGTGAAATAGTCGTGGGTCTTTCGCTAGAGCGTAGGGCAGTGGGCGGACTGCAACAACGTCAACAACGTCAACAGGTGAATAGTCGCCTCTCTAGCGTAGGGCAGTGGCGAACTGACAACAACGTCAACAACAGTTGAAATAGTTCGCTCTCTAGCGTAGGGCAGTGGCGAACTGCACAACGTCAACAACAGTGAATAGTCGCTCTCTAGCGTAGGGCAGTGGCGACTGCAAACAACGTTTCAAACAACAGCGTAGTGACGGACGTCAACAACACGTACCACCTTGAATAGTCGCTCCCTAGGTCAGTACAAGGACAGTGGCAATAGTGCAACAACAGTCGTCAACAACGTACCAACTGTCTGAAATATTTCATTCCCATGGTCTTTGGGCGCGGGGTAACTCTAACCAACATCCGAAAATGCCACCGGTCGTCTGGCCTGGAGCCTGCAAATAACAACTGTAACAACATTCAGATATGATCTCTCCCTGGCTTCAGGCAGTGTAAATGGAACAACATCAATGTCTAAGACCCATGTGCGCGCCAACAAGCGCGCCACCATTCCCTCCTTTTTCATCATCAATTCTTAGTTGCAGTTTTCGTGTGTATTACCTTTTCCAAGTTCAAGTCAACCTGGTTTTCTGTAGAGCTTGACACGACTTGATGTAACCCCCGAAAAACTGCCTATTCTTCCTTCCACCCCCACCGATGACGTAAAAACACTTTCCGTGTCGTCATAGTATACGTCACTAGGGTGACCTGTTTTAAAAAAGAGTAACAAATCTTAGCTGGCAATGCAAAACACGCCGCACACGTTTGATCGTGTAATTTGAACGTGCCCCCTCCCCCCTCCTTTGTAAATTTCAACTCGTAATGTGCACTATCTTTTTTTATTTTTTTTACTTTTTGAAGGTTTCCACAAGATGACAATAAAACGGTTGTGCCAAACAGATATTCCTTCTTATGTAGAGAGCCCTTTTATCTGTTTTGTCTTGTTCACCAAGTGATCAGCCAGTTAGCAGATTTCCTTTCTACTGCTCCTAGTATTCGTTTATTTATCTATTTGTTTATGATAATGGCGCGGTAGACGTAAATGGTCCGTAATAATCAGTATTGCTGATATTTTTCATTATGATTTTGCTGTCGCGTTTTTGTTGCCTCCCCCTCCCCCCCCCCCCCCCCCCCCCAGGCTCATTGCACCACCCCCCCTCCGCTTGCCCACTCTTGGCTTTCCACCCTACACCCTCCACCCCTCACCCTCCCTTCCTATCCCCCCCTCTTCTCCCATGCCTTCCTGCAAATCGCCCCCCCTTATCCCCCCACCTCCACACCCTCACCCCTCCAAACTGTACCAGAAGCTTTCCATTGCATTCCTGTAATCGCACCCCCCTCCCCCCAAAAAAGGCGTACAAAGTACAGAAGTCTACAGTTTCAGTGGAAAAAGTACTGCAAGGTGCGGTCTGAACAGTTTTACAGTGAGGTACCGCAGTACAAACGCTTTACAGTGGACCTACAAGCACAGCGCAAACAGAACCACACGACCGCAGTACGAAGAGTGCAGTAAAGGTATGGTGCCAACGTACAACGGCTGTAGCGCACAGTTGTGCAAATAGTACTTAAACCGTGCAGTACAAACAGTACAATAAGGTACAGTGCGAACAGTACAGAAAGCTACACCCCTGTGCAAATAGTACTGTATACCTGCAGTACAAACAGTATAGTAAGTTACAGTGCGAACAGTACACAAGCTCTATACCACTGTGCAAATAGTACTGTACGGCGCAGTACCGTACTATACACAGCAGTACAGCGCAGTACAGTGCAACAGTAGTGTGCATTGTGTGCGGTAGGACAGCGCGGACAAAATGAAGTACAAACAGTTAGAGCAGGCTACAGTAATGTGCAAACAGTTTTCTACGGAAAGAATACGAACAATAAACGGAAAGAATACGAACAATAAACAGTAAAAAGCGCAGCAGGTTGTAGTACAGACAAACATACTTTACGGTGCTGTATCGAATGTGCCAGTAAGGTACAGTCCACAGGAAATACAGTATGCTACAGCACGAAACACACCTGCACTGAAGGAATCACGGTAGTTAGACCACATAGTAGCGGGGGGAGTATGCAAACAGTGGGCGTCCTGCATACACCGCTCATCGGTCTTCTTGCATCAAACTGAAGGCTTCCGCCCCCAAAACTTTAAGAGACAGCGCAACGAGACTAGACATGGTGACAAAACACGAGAGAACACAATCGACCTCTTGGGTCTTCTTCAGCAAAATGCACATAGCTCACGTGACAATAGCGAAATGGGATGTACAGACTCAACTGGCTGATCCTCATCCATTATCGCAGCAAGCACAACGACGTTCCTCCTGGGCCTCAGGTATCCTCTTCGCGAGTCCACTCCTATTTGCGTTCATGGCGCAGTTTCCACGCCCAACTCGCCCCGGGATGGATGAAGCGATCGCTCGTTCATTTTGCGCTGTCGGTCGGAGTATGTTGTCTCTGCTTTCCGTACCTGAAATCCTGTGCGCTATAAGAGGTTCTCATAACGCGTCGTTTTTTTTTCGTTTTGTGATTCGTGTTGGGACTCCTGCTTTTTGTTTGGTTGTTTAGTTGATGTTTTACCTCGTTTTCGGAGATGTTGGTCGCAGCTACACGCTCATCCGATCAACCGGCTGGTGCTCAGTTAACAAGCGGGAGCTAGGCGGCGTCGCAGAACTCCGCCGTTGCTAGCTCATACTGTGGTAGGTCAAAAGTGGCGCCTCCACTGAAGTAGCACGAGAACTACGTATACACTGCTATAAGTGTCAGTCGAAGTCAGTAGCAATATCGCCAGTGATACCAGTCGGACTCAGGCGTCACAGATGTCGAGTGTAAAGAATATCAATATAGCCATGGCAAGTCACGCAGGAGCACTGTCGGTACTCGTCGCACAGGTTGTCCTGACTCGTGTGCGTGGGGGCGCAGTGTGGTGTTGTGTGTGTGGTGTGGTGTGTCATAGTATGTGTCCAGTGTCGTGTGTTGTGTGTGTGTGTGTTTGTGTGTGTGTGACGTGAGTGTACGTGCGTGCGGGTGAAGTACTTGTTGTGTGTGTGCTGTGTGGTGTGTGTGTGTGTGTGTGCGGGGCGCGACGCGGTTCCAGCGGGCAGCGCGTGCACAGCGTGGGTCGTGCGTGCGTGTCAGGAACGGAACAGCGCGGCCGCGCGCGGTGAGATGATACGCTGAAAGTGATCGAAGGGTAAACAAGGGAACGACGACGACAGCGCGGAGTATTACGACGAGTCGGAGTGACCACCGCCAAAAAAAAAAAAAAAAAAGAAAGCGAAAGTCCTCATGGTGACCTCAGTTTTATCGGCGGTCCATGGGGCTGTCGTTGGACGGACGTGGTGGCGCCCTCCGAGGGAGAGCTCACTCACGCCGGCTCCGCGACTAAGCAATATTGTCGTCAGTAGGGGGCTTAGTAGGTGGTGTCCTGCGTATGTTAGATCAGAACAGGCGCCACTGAACACCACCGAAGTGACTCGGCAGCAGTGCAGTGTCTCCTCCGGTGGTTGCCTCTTGACGACTTGACATTGACTGCTCCCTGTGGATTGCCGGTGCCGGGCTGCGGCAGGAGACACGGTATCAGGGTGGACATCACCCGTCTGGGGGACTTTAGAAAGTAAAAAGCATCCCGGTGTATGTATGGGGGAGAGGGGTGGGGTGGGGGGGGGGGGTGTTACAAACAAAGTCATTATGCTTGGGTGTTACACTCAAGAATGCTTCCGACTACGCTGTCAACATCAACTGAAAATCACGCCCGACGCACAAGGGGAGGTCGCTGCTGCGCTCCCTTGAATTTCGGAAGCTCTCATAACAATAAACAAAATTTCCTTCG
>JADBJO010026017.1:0-2500 GCA_016801955.1 Conus betulinus | reverse complement strand
GCGCTCTGTCTGTCTGTCTGTCTGTCTGTCTGTCTCTTTCTCTCTCTCCCTATATATATATAATTGACTAACAAATTCCAAGGAGAAGTAACCACGCACCATTCCAGCAACTTACAGAGCACTTTAGTGTTGCAAAGACTGCAAGAAATATTCAACAATTATAAAACAAAACTTGCTCTTATGTCTTAGAGTGAAGAAATAAGGGGAGATAAGATTTTCGGTTTTAAGAAGAACTTTCCGTGGTCACTGAGGAGAAACAATCAGGTTTCGAAATACCGGTATCTGACCAGGAGTTACCATGTTAGTGAGTTTCCTCCCCATTGGAGAGTGTCTCCTCCGTGGAGACTACAAGCTTGCTGAAGACTCATTTGAGAAGCATTTATTATTCCACACTCACCCTCTCAAGCATATACTGTTAGTTAGGCAAAATTAACTGCCATGCAGATATGAATGTTTATCTCCCCTTATTTCTTCACTCTAAGGTATAAGAGCAAGTTTGTTTTTATAATTGAATATATATATATATATATCATAATGTATATACAGAGAGAGAGAGAGACAGAGAGAGAGAGAGAGAGAGAGAGACAGAGAGAGACAGAGAGAGAGACAGAGAGAGAGAGAGAGACAGACTGAGAGGGAGAGAGGGAGGGAGACAGTGCACAGATTAACGTACTGTTCGGTGTTGCAGAGAAAAGAGGATTCGAACCCACTGTCGGCGGGGCACGGTGAAGGCAGTCAAATGGGCCAAGTACATATCTGGGCCCCGGCCTTCCACCTGCAGCTGTCCTGATGGGACAATCGACGACAGACATCGAACAGCTAGGTAAGGGGGGAAGATTCACTGGGATCACTGGATTGTTTTTTTTTTTTTTTTTTCTTTCTTTGTGTCTTTTTTTTTGTCCTACAACCTCCATTTTTCACTTTTTCTTTTTTTTTTTTTTTTTTCTTAAAAAATACTGATATTTGGGCTCTCCATCCTCCCATTTTAGCCCACCGTCTTTTTTTCTTCTCTCTTATAAAAGAAACAACAACTCATGCTCACCATGCAATATCTGTGCGTTGTTTTTACAGATGGACAGTCGTATCATGACTTGAATGTTTCACACTGTTTATACACAGTTGTTTTCTTTCTTTCTTTCTAATTCAATGCGTGCGTGCGTGCGTGCGTGCGTGCGTGCGTGCGTGTGTGTGTGTGTGTGTGAAATCCAGTCGGTAAAACATTTTACGTGAAATCATCTTTCAATCCACTGGTTAATATTGAGTAGATCGTTTTCTTTCTTTCTGGTTTAGTGCATATGTGAAATCCAGTTGATAGAGCATTTCACGAGAAATCTTTTTTCAAATCCACTGGTTAATATTGGGTAGATCCGTTTTCTTTCGTTCTGGTTCAGTGCGTGTGTGAAATCTAGTCGACAGAACATTTTTTTTTAACGCGAGATCTCCTTTCAAATCCTCCAATTAACAACGCAGGGTTATAGCTCTGTTATAGGTTCCTGGGCATTGCAGTCCAAATGGTAACAACACGGCTGATTTTCAGCGAAAGAAGCTGCAAGAAACTAGTCTCTTTCTTTTTTCTGAAGCTTTTCATATTCTCACAAGTTCAGTTTGGAATATGAGACAAAAGCAGTACTTCGAAGATTCAGTCCGGAAGCACAGATAAAATCTAATTAATCTTACCTGTACTAATCCCCCGGGGGTATATCCCAAATCGTGATTTAATACATAGGCCGTGCTGCGAGCTGCTGATTTAAAAATCAAACGTTCAAGCCGATGTTGTGACCCTACCAACGTCCCTGTAAAATACGTTACCAGGTTTTGTTGTTGTTGTTGTTGTTGTTTTCAGTCATCTTGCGAACAAATAGAAGATGAAGATACAAGCAGACAGGACAAAGAGTAAACTACTCATGTCATCGTGACATTCTGGCACAGATTTTCCTTTTCATCGTTTTACGTATATATCGCTCTAAGCCTGGCCATAGCAACTCTGTCAAAACGTACACAACAGAAATATGAATCACCGAGTAAAAATCAAAATCTTGCCGTAGATCAGAAAAAAAAAAAATGAATAGAAAAATTAAATGAATAAATAAACAAATAAACACATAGATAAAAGAAATAAGTTTTAAACCAATACTTTTACTGCAAGAAGAGATTTGCAGGCTAGCACTAAATTCACTGAAACACTCCAGTGTCGCCCCCCAAGCAGCACGTGCCATTGAGATCGACGGCAATGACAGAAAAAAAAAATCCTGGTGGCATTCGTAAGACGTGTTTTGATTCACCAACAGCAAAATGGGAGCATGTTATTAACCTTTATGTGCATTACATGCGCAGTTTTATGACAAAATGCCACCCCAAGACTGTCTTCTTCTTCTTTAAAAAAAATGGGGTGAATTTTAATAAAAACAATCATTACTTGTAAAATCAAAGAATGAGATGTAAATCACTAAAGGGCACTCTCTTAAATTCTTGAAGTCTCGAAACTCAAAAGTTTGAAGGG
>JADBJO010026016.1:10000-23035 GCA_016801955.1 Conus betulinus | reverse complement strand
AGAGATAGAAGAGAGAAGATAGATAGCTTGGGATGAAAAGACGTTAAATAAAACTACTGAACTGCAACTGAACTGAACTGAAGGTAACTTTGAAAGCAAAATCAATGTGCGTGTGCGTGTTTGTTGTGTGTGTGTGTGCGTGTGTGTGTGTTCGCGTGTGTGGTGTGTGTGTGTGTGGGTGGGGGGGGGGGGGGGGTGCGTGCGTGCGCGCGCTTGGTCTTGCGCGAGGGCGCGCGAGTGTGTGTATGTGTATGTGTGTGTGCGTGCGTGGGTGCGTGCGTGCGTGCGTGTGTGTGTGTGTGGTGTGTGTGTGTGTGTGTGTGTGCTCGCGCGCGCACGCGTGTGTGTGTTGTGTGTGTATGTGTATGTTGTGTGTGTGTGTTCGTGTTATTGTGTGTGTATGTGTGTATGTGTGTGTGTGTGTGTGTGTGTGTGTGTGTGTGTGTTAGGACTTAACCTAAGTGGATGCACAATGTACAATGTGCCTAAAGGATCGCTGAACACGTTTCTGGTTTTTTTTCCCAGAAAATAACTCATTGGAGTTATCCCCTTGATTGAAGCGTACCCCCCCCCCCCCCCCCCCCCTCCTTGTATGCTGCCCACCAGTTAGCAATCTAAGTCAAATGTAGCCCATGCCAATGACCAGAAATCCACGTTTCTGTCACTTTTGTAACTAAATTAATAACTGAAAATATGACCGTCTTAAAATAAAGCCTTTTGTTTAGTCAAATATAGTTTATCTTGGCTTCAGGTATGCGCTATCTCCGGAAACCGTCATTTTTACAATGTGGACTGTATGTCATCTGCGATACATTTCAAATAATAGAAAGCAGGGCTTTTGGGGGTTAGATTTCATACACAGCAATGCCTTTGGATCATTCAGGACCAATTAAGGCTTCCTAGTTCCGTTTTTTTTTTTAAGGTACAAAATTGAATATATTCCTATACCGCCTAAATCCCACTAATTAGGAAAGGCAAACATGCACATAGAGTCACGACTAACAGAAGACACAGAAACAAACAATGACAAATCACTATGACTTGACCTGTCCAGATGGTAAACCGATCAGGTGAGCTGGGTTTTGGTGTTTGACCGCAAAATAACCTCCTTGGTAATATCGTGCGCTCTTCCTGTTCAGTATGGTCCGGGATGTTGTAGAATTCTCTCTTCACTTGCACTGGGCCAAAATGTTTAACTACAGAACAAACAACAACAACAACAATAACAGCAACAAGATTAGCCGTCCCTCCTCCCACACGGGTCAGTAAGTAAATACCCTGCGATTAAAAAAGAACAAAATAGAAGAAAGAAAAAAGTCCAGTTTCATTCCTTTTCCTTTTCTTTCCCTCTTTTCTTTTCTTTTAATTGATGAATCCTGAAACAGCTGAGGCCCCTTGGCCAACCGAACAAAAACATATTCTTACAATCCTCTACTGACTGCTACCATGGGTCGACTTCTTTTCCTCAATGTTGAAGTCAGCAAACACGAAATTCAGGTAAGGGAAATAACCACAAGCGTGGATGAGAGAAAAACGAATCGGCATTCTGATTACTTCCCCTGGACTAGTGAGACAGGTACAAGAACCTTGGCGCAGCATTATGCATCAACTGGCTGTTCTACGTCATGTGCTTAGCGTTAGACTGACGTCATCGCTGCGAGAATCGTGATGGACAGAATGCACACACACACACACACACGCACACACACACACACACACACACACACACACACTCTCTCTCTCTCTCTCTCTCTCTCTCTCTCTTCTCTCTCTTCCTCCCCCTCTCCCCCCCCCCCCCCCTTCTCTCTCTCTCTGCCTGCTTGTGCATCTGTCTGTTCATCTGTCTGCCTGTCTGTGCATCATCATCATCATCATCATCATCATCATCATCATCATCATCATCATCATCATCATATGGTGTTTGCCACGTGTTGTTTTGTCAAACTGTGTCTATTGCATAGGAGAGGGGAAGTGCAATAAAACCAACCACCTTAGTGGACTCCTGCCTAGAAGGTCGTAAATTCGATTCGTGTCAGAGCCAGTAATTGAGGTTCTTTCTCCTCGATAGGCTCCTACCCAGCGTTGAGTTGGATACGGCCTCAGCTGGGAAGACTGGGACCACACATTCGAGTTTCATCCACTTAATGGATGCGCCTCTGAGAGTGTTGTTCAAATTTCCTGAGCAACACTGCAAGTGGTTTTGTCCCTCGGGCCTGCTTGACACCAGGTTGTATTAAAAACAAAACAAAACAAAACAAACTAAGCATGGAGTAAATCCCTTTCACGCCTCTCCTGTTTGGTCTGAGACTGCTCGACAGGGCTGTACTTTACACTTACTCTCATTATGTATCCTGGCGTTGACCAGGCCGGGAGAGATACAGACACCTGCAGTGTTGCTCAGGAAATTTGAGCAACACTCTCAGAGACCCATCCATGAAGGGGATGAAGCTGGACTCCGTGGTGCCAGTCTTCTTCTCCAAGTCTGATCAGGGGCGTAGCATCCAGTCAGCTCCTGTTTAAATGATTTCCGGACACAGTTCTCCGCCTGGACAGCTTTTGAGATGACCTCAACGTGTTTCTCCACGCCATAGTGACCTAGCAGGAGCACTGGAGTGTAAACAGGCGTTTCCTTACGTCACTGACTTTACTGCCATTGAGCCAGTGTAGGTGTGTACGTGGGGTGTGAGGGAGATGTGCAGAGTGGGGGTGGAGTGAGGGTGTGTGTATCAGTGAATAGATCCATTGTGCTTGGTCTGCTTGCTCTTAAACATCAAGACAGCGAAGAACAGCTTCATATACTCCTACAATAAGCTCTTACGTCGACGAAATAAAGGGAACAATGGCTTTAGTACAATGGTTCAGATGGATATAGAGTGGCCTGGGTCAATTACATTAAACATACAATAACTTAAATGGTACAAAGTAGCCTGGGTCCATTCAGTAGAACATAATACAATGACTCACAATGGAACCAAGTGGTCGGGTCCAGGGAAAAAGAATAGCGATTACATTGTACAATCAACCCTGTTCGTTAAGATCACAGTGGCTGTTGATTTCAGTACAACCTTTCTCCTACCCCCAACACCACCATCCACACTACCATCAGCCAGGAGCAGAATGCAGGCAATTGAAGTGTGGGTGAACCGACACGGGTTGTCTGTTGCCAGTCCGCTGAGTGACAGGTGAGTGACAGGTGAGTGACAGGTGCTGGCTGCATTTGACCCCCCCCCCCCCCCCCCCCTCCCTGAAACCAGCACCTTGTCTGTCACTGGCCTGTCTTTATTTCCTTTACTTTCTACTCCTTCTCCTCCTCTCCTCCTCGTCGTTCTTCTACTCCTCTTTCTCATCCCTCCTCCACTCTTCTTCGTTTATTTCTTTTCTTCTTCTTCTTCTTCTTCTTCTTCTTCTTCTTCTTCTTCTTTTCCTCCTCCTCTTCCCCGATTCAACTGGCTTGACTACAGTTTTATTTTCTGTTTTGTTTTCCTTCTTAGTTTGTTTCCCTCTTTGTTATTTCAACAGCAGTTCCAAAATGTCCTCAGCTTTAATCGTTTGTGTGTGTGTGTGTGTGTGTGTGTGTGTGTGTGTGTGTGTGGTGTGTGTGTGGTGTGTGTGTGTCTGTGTGTGTGTAGGGAGGGGGTGGGGCTGGAAGTGAGCGGAGGGTGGTTGTACATAACATTAGGAAACAATCAGACAAACGAATAAACAAACAAACCTACACTCACTAACAATATCAGATTAAAGCTGCGTGTGTGTGTGTGTGTGTGTGTGTGGTGTGTGTGTGTGGTGTGTGTGTGTGTGTGTGTGTGTGTGTGTGTGTGTGTGCTTATGCATAATTGTGTGTTTGTGTATGTGCGTTCGTGCAAGCGTGCATGCCGTGTGTGTGTGTGTGTGCGCGCGCGCACGCGCGCGTGTGTGTGTGTGTGTGTGTGTGTGTGTGTGTGTGTGTATGTGTGTGTGTGTTCGCACGCGTGTATTTGCAGCTTGCTCTCTGTTTACATTACCTTTGAAGAGTTGTTGAGTGTCCGGGCGGCAACAGAGAAATGACGTGATCTTGTCAAACTTGTTCGTGTACACTCCTGTCACCTGTACAGTGGGGGCGCGCCATGTCTGCATTTGTTTGGTTGATTGGGTTTTTGTTTGTTGAGAGTGTGCACGAACACTTGAAGAGAAGTTGGTGCACAAGTTACACACCCGCACAGAAAACTCTCTCTCTCTCTCTCTCTCTCTCTCTCTCTCTCTCTCTCTCTCTCTCTCTCTCTCTCTCTCCCCTCTCTCTCTCTCTCTCCGATCCCTGTCTGTCTGTCTGTATGTCTCTCCTCTCTTCTCTCTCTGTCTCTCTCTGTCTCTCCCTGTCCCCCCCCCCCCCCCCCCCCCTCTCTCTCTCTCTCTCTCTCAAAGATGGTGATCCCCAACGAACTCCGTGTGTGTGCGCGTGAGCCTGCGTGCGCGCGCGGACGACGCGCGCGCGTGTATTTGTGTGCATGCGTTCCAGCACGTCAACACTATTGTCCGTTGCCTTCATTCAGATTTTTCACGGTTCAAAAGATCACTGGCATGAAGGTGCTTGCCAGTGTGCGGGACTCTCCATCACCTTTTAGACAGCTGGTGAGGTCTGTCCTCTCCTCGATCAATCTTCCAATCCACAGCTGGTGAGGTCTGTCCTCGATCAACCCTCCAACAGCTGGTGAGGTCTGTCCATCAATGCACAGACAGCTAGTGAGGTCTGTCCATCAATCCTCAGACAGCTGGTGAGGGTGAGGTATATCCCCATCAACCCTCAGACAGCTGGTGAGGTCAGTCCATCAAACCTCAGACAGCTGGTGAGGTCTGTCCATCAAACCTCAGACAGCTGGTGAGGTCTGTCCATCAAACCTCAGACAGCTGGTGAGGTCTGTCCATCAAACCTCAGACAGCTGGTGAGGTCTGTCCATCAACCCTCAGACAGCTGGTGAGGTCTGTCCATCAATCCTCAGACAGCTGGTGAGGTCTGTCCATCAATCCTCAGACAGCTGGTGAGGTCTGTCCTCCATCATTTGTATCCTCCCAGCAGCGTCACTATTGCTGTCTGCTTCGTGACTGATTTCTGACAACATCTGGAAAACCTTTTGTGTGTGCCTGGCTGTGTGGATTGAACTTGTAAAAGAACAGCAACCAGAAGTAGCTGTGACCAAGCCAGCTCTCACTCAGCTGTAACAAGACGATGGGAGGAGTGGACAGAACAGACACGAATGTAAGGAACAACAGACTGGCCGTCCGCCACACGGATTAGCAGTGGCCTCGTTCATTGATTGTCTGGACCTGTCTGTTCAGCAGCTATGGCATTTGTACCGGCAGACGGAAATTTCAGACAGGCAGATCTGGATCTTCTAGCGTTTGGGTGTACAGTGATTATGATGTAACTCCTCCAGATAGAAATGCTGTTCTTGTACTCCTCGGCTTAGGGCAGGGCATTCTGTGTCTATGGACAATGGTGTATCACGTGCTGTATACTTTTACAGGGTGGCTAGTCAGACTGCCCCTTGCCTTACACTTCCACGATGCTCTTTGCAGTCTGAAGATCAAACACAAATGTCCGGAGTTCATTACCGATTTTCCCAGACATTATATCCATTTAGCTAACTGTATGGATGTTCACAGATAACTCTGACTTGCAAACAATATAAAACAAACAGACAAAAAAAAACAACCTTAATGTCGACCTTTTCCACCAGACAGTTTCTTTGCTTTGTTGATTAATTGGGAGAGAACTGAAGCAGGTCATTGTGAACGATTATCTGTCCAAGAAATCTGGATAAGTAAATGCTTCGTATGATTTAGCTGCAAATTTCACTTCTGTTTATTTTCTGCTGTCAAGTAAGAATACAATGCAGTGTTTTTTTTTTTTTTAACAGTAGTATCAATCTTCAAATGTACAGCCCCTGCCCACACACTCCTACCATGCCATACAAAGGGTTAACATCTACCTTCTCATAAATCTGATAATGCCATCATTTAAGCTGCAATAATGTTCATGATCTTTCTGATAAGCAGAACAGCACTGAGTTGGTATTTCTGTTAAAACATGAAATATCAGTGCCAATGGGTCAAATAACTCCTAACCTCTAAATAAGATATGATCCAGCATGACCATTGGTTAATCTTAATTCTTATTATGTTTGAAAAATGCTCCAGTAATCTCTTAGCCCAAATACCCATCTGTGTTTTCTCAATTAAAGATGAGTTCACCCTGTCGCCTGGTTCACATTGATCAACGTTTGGTGAACGGGTATGAATAGGGTGTCCAGCTTCTATTACACAAACTTCAGTATAATGCACCAACACACACACACACACACACACACACACACACACACACACACACACACAGAGCAAGAGAGGGAGAGAGAGAGAGAGAGAGACGAGAGAGAGAGAGAGACAGACAGAGAGAAGAGAGAGAGGAGAGAGAGGCGAGAGAGAGAGAGACAGACTGTTTTGTAAAACACTGTTACAGACAGACAGACAGACAACACAGAAAGAATCACATCAAATGACTCTGACCTTGGACAGGAACAGACAGACAGTTGTCAGCAGAAAGAAAGGGCCAGCCACCAAATGACAGACAGCAGAAATGTTTGTAAAACACTGTTGTCAAAACAACCAAAATGAACATGAATGTAAGTGGTTTATCTTCAGAAAAATGAAAACATACAATGAAAGAAAATGAATCACATGAATCACATCAAATGACTCTGTTTACCTTGTTGTCAGCAGAAACCTACATTCACAAATGTTACAACGAAAGATAATGCAAAGCAAATATATTAACATGGAAAGAAACAATAAATCTTGTAACACACAGAAACATGGCATCATCAGAAAAATGATGTAAAAGCCCAAAACGTACAATCCTTTTTTTTTTGTGTTTTTTTTTTGTTTTTGATCAGAACAAAAATATGTAAACACACATGCTCATTTCAACTATACAAAAAGTAACTGACCGTAAACAAATTTTCATTTTACAAAGGTTTTAAAGTGTTGATACTTGATTGATTTTGTATTAAACAGGAAATAATGTTTCAGTAATATTCAGGTAACCATTGTTCCTGGCGAAAGAAATAGAAAACAAAATGAAAAAACTAACAATGGAAAAAAATCAAGCACACACAAATAAATAGCGGAAATGTCATCATCAATCTTATCGACCAGGCATCAGATGTGTTATCAAAACGTTCATGTTTTCTTTTCCCAACAAGTATCGCATGTTGTTCCAAAGTTTCTTAAAAGTTATTTCATAGCACATGTCAGAATGGGGAGGACCTGGAGTTCTTTTTCATAGTACATGTCAGAATAGTACATGTCAGAAGGGTCAGAGGACCTGGAGTTCTTTATTTCATAGCACATGTCAGAATGGGGAGGACCTGGAGTTCTTTATTTCATAGCACATGTCAGAATGGGGAGGACCTGGAGTTCTTTATTTCATAGCACATGTCAGAATGGGGAGGACCTGGAGTTCTTTATTTCATAGTACATGTCAGAATGGGGAGGACCTGGAGTTCTTTATTTCATAGTACATGTCAGAATGGGGAGGACCTGGAGTTCTTTATTTCATAGACATGTCAGAATGGGGAGGACCTGGAGTTTCTGTGCAGACGCGGCTTCAACATCTCGTAGTTTATATATGTATAAATAATAAAAATGAATAAGTCAGTAACAAGTCAATAAATAAACAAATAAATAAGTAAATAAATAAAGGACGTATTACCTTTTTTTTCAAAGACTCTATTTCTCATTGTGCCTACCAGAGTCCCTGTGTGTCCAGAGGATCACACACATGCATGCGCGCGCGCGCACACACACACACACACGTACGTACACACACACACATACACACACACACACACACACACACACACACACACACACACACACACACGCATGCGCGCTCAAGAACACGAGCAGAAACCGACGTCAGGCTGTGCCATCATCACACACACACACACACACACACACACACACACACACACACACACACACACACACACACACACACACGCGCGCGCGCGCGCGCGCGTGCGCGTGCGCGTATTGCATGCGCTCGAAATTAGTTTTTAAATGATAATTTGTGGACAGATGAACTATATCCCAACGGATAACGCGTATACAAATTGAAATGGACTATGTCTAAAGGAATAGCGCATCAATATTGATAGGTACGGAAATTGAAATGAACTATGTCCCAACGAATAGCGCATCAAATATTGATCAAATAAATGAACTATGTCCCAAAGGAATAGCGCATCAAATTGGTAGGTAAATTGAAATGAACTATGTCCCAACGAATAGCGCATCAAATATTGATACGTATGGAAATTGAAATGAACTATGTCCCAACGAATAGCGCATCAAATATTGATACGTATGGAAATTGAAATGAACTATGTCCCAACTAATAATAAAGCATCAAATATTGGTAGGTATGCAAATCGAAATGAACTATATCCGAAGGAATAACGCATAAAAGATTGATAAGTATGCACTGATTGTGATGCTGAGTGGTGAAGCGAATTTTGTCTGGTGTTGCAAGCTGATAATGCTATTCTAAGAGAGAGAGAGAGAGAGAGAGAGAGAGAGAGAGAGAGAGAGAGAGAGAGAGAGAGAGAGAGGAGAGAGAGAGAGAGAGAGAGAGAGAGAGAGAGAGAGAGAGAGAGAGAGAGAGAGAGAGAGAGAGAGAGAGAGATGCCCTGGGTTCGATTCCCATCAGATTCACTCATTTTGTGACATGTTTTCTGCCCTGACCAGCTTCTACCAAGAGTTGAGATGGATGCTGCTGGCTCCGTTAAGAAAACTGGGACCACAGCGTAGAGTGTCATTCTTCTTACAGATGCCTTTCTGTGAGTGTCGCTCAGATTTCCTGACCAACACTGCAGATGTCTGTATTTCTCAAACCTAGTTGAAGTCCTCATGAAAGTAAGCACAGACTACAATCATGCCACGTTGTCTCCGGCTAGAACTGAAGTCTTAGCTTCGTCTGCAATATCCTTATCCTCACTAATTGGCTCAAAGTGTCTCGGATTCAGTGGCTTTTCATTCCCAGCTCTCATGGTAACTCGGTTTTAATTTCCTCTTCACGTCTATGACCTTGAAGAGTTTTCTTTGGGGTCACACACATATCGACAAAGTCAAGAGGACTGTCATTGCATGGACGTGGCGGCGCGCTGAAGAGGAAAAGTTCACTCTGGTTGGCTGTGCTACTGAACAATCCTGTGGGTCAGAACGAGGCTCAGTACGTAGTGTCCTTCCCATGCTGGACCCGAACAGGCGCCACTGACCACCACCCACGTGACTCGGCAGCAGTGCAGTGTCTTCGCTGGTAAGTTGCCTCATGGCGAATTGACGGTGACTGCTCCTTGTGGATTGCCAGTGCCGGGGATGTGGGGGGACAGACCAGGCTGTGGCTGTGAACGCACAGCCAGAATGACAGGCAGGATGCAGTGCCAGTGCCGGGGCTGTGGGGGGGGGGGGAGGCTGTGGCTGTGGACGCACAGCCAGAATGACAGGCAGGACGCAATGCCAGTGCCGGGGCTGTGGGGGGGACCAGGCTGTGGCTGTGGATGCACAGCCAGAATGACAGGCAGAATGCAATGCCAGTGCCGGGGCTGTGGGGGGACGGGCAACGCTGTGGCTGTGGACGCACAGCCAGAATGACAGGCAGCACAGATGCAGTGCCAGTGCCAGGGCTGGGGGGGGGGGGGGGGGGGGGGGGCGTGCCAGGCTGTGGCTGTGGAATGCACAGCCAGAATGACAGGCAACGCCAGTGCCGGGCTGTGAACGCACAGCCAGAATGACAGGCAGGATGCAATGCCAGTGCCGGGGCTGTGGGGGGGGGGGGGGGGGGGGGGGGGGGGGGGTGGCAGTGAACGCACAGCCAGAATGACAGGCAGGATGCAATGCCAGTGCCGGGGCTGTGGGGGGGGGGGCAACGCTGTGGCTGTGGATGCACAGCCAGAATGACAGGCAGGACGCAATGCCAGTGCTGGGGCTGGCTGTGGGGGGGGGGGGGGGGGGGGGGGGGGGGTGCCAGGCTGTGGCTGTGAATGCACAGCCAGAATGACAGGCAGACGCAATGCCAGTGCTGGGGCTGTGGGGGTGTGCCAGGCTGTGGCTGTGGACGCACAGCCAGAATGACAGGCAGGATGCAATGTCACCAAGGGGGCACGGAGAATGGCAGACAGAAAAAAACAAAACTGAAGATGCGTTCACTGGGTAGAGGGATTATTCTGACGTGTTCACTAACTGAGGGATTCTTCAGCCATTATGTGTATTCGTGCAAGAATCTTTCAGATCTTTCAGATGTGCTGAGTGTGGATGAACAGTTCAGATCTCTGTGTGATGGTAGGAGATTCTTCATGTTTGCGTTGATGGAAGGACTGTTTACATGTGTGATGGAAGGCTGTTTTTTCATGTGTGTGTGATAGAAGGAATGTGTACATGTGTGGTAGAGGACTGTTGCGTACATGGGTGATGGAAGGACTGTTTACATGTGTGATGGAAGGACTGTTGTACATGTGTGGTAGGAGGACTGTTTACATGTGTGATGGAAGGACTGTTTACATGTGTGATGGAGGGCTGTTTACATGTGTGATGGAAGGACTGTATTTACATGTGTGATGGAAGGAACTGTTTACATGTGTGATGGAAGGACTGTTTTTCATGTATGTGATGGAAGGAATGTGTACATGTGTGGTAGCAGGACTGTTGTTTACATGGGTGATGGAAGGACTGTTTACATGTGTGATGGAGGACTGTCTTTACATGTGTGATGGGAGGACTATTTACATGTGTGATGGAATGGAATGACTGTTTCATGTGTGATGGAAGGACTGTTTACATGTGTGATGGAAAGGACTGTTTACATGCGTGCACTGGCAGAAGAATTCTTCTGATTTCTGAAAGGATCCTTTAGACGTGTTAACTGGTGGAGGGATTGTTGAGATCGGTGTGCTGGTGTACTAGTGGTAACATTCTTTAGACGTGTTAAACTGGTGGAGGGATTGTTGAGATCGGTGTGCTGGTGTTCTAGTGGTAACATTCTTTAGATGTATGTACTACTGGCGTAAGAATTGTTTCAGATCGTGGTGGCTGGTGTACTAGTGGTAACATTTTCTTTAGATGTGTGTACTGGCGTAAGAATTGTTCAGATTGGTGTACTGGTGGGGCATATTCTTTAGGTGTATGTGCTGGCGGAAGGATTGTTCAAATCAATGTACTGATAGGGACGTTCTTCAGATGTGCTAACTGACGGAAGGATTGTTCACATTGGTGTACCGGTGGGGACATCCGTCAGATGTGTTTTCACTGGTGTAAGGATTGTTCAGATCGGTGCACTGGTGTAGGATTGTTCAGATCGGTGCACTGGTGTAAGGATTTGTTTCAGATCGGTTGTACTGGTGTAAGGATTTCTTCAGATCGGTATACTGGTGTAAGGATTCTTCAGATCGGTGTACTGGTGTAAGGATTGTTCAGATCGGTGGTACTGGTGTAAGGATGTGTTCAGATCGGTGTACTGGTGTAAGGATTCTTCAGATCTGTGTACTGGTGGACACAATCTTCAGACGTATGTATTGGCGGAAGGATTGTTCAGATTGGTGTACTGGGCACTGTGGACATTCTTCAGATGTACGTACCGGCGGAAGGATTGTTCAGATCAGTGTACTGGTGTGGACATTCTTCAGATGTATGTACTGGTGGGAGTATCAGCGCCTGTGTGCCCTGGACGAAGCTGAAAGATCAGGCAGTTGGTCTGGGGGTCCACGAACTATGAAAGTCAGCCAGTGTGAGTTGATGCCGACAGATGGAATGGACCCTGGCAGTGTGACTGCGAGACAACTCTCTTGTGACACCGCCCTGACTGGTGGACAGGAACCATGGCGGTAGAACGACTGACCACTCTGGTCCTGCAGTCTGGAAGGATGACGGAATCCAAGGTGGTGTACCTGCTGACCTCATCTTGTCCTGCAGTCTGGTGGAGACGGAATCCAGGGTGGTGTACCTGCTGACCTCCCCTTGTCCTGCAGTCTGGTGGGATAGTTGTGCCCCCCGATCGATAAGCGTCAGCGGCGTTATAATGCGCTGTTGTTCCTTCAGAGTGACCGGTCCTGACCAAAGAGGTGTCTGAGGTATCATTGTAATCAATCCCTGGAGGCAGGTCACCAGCAGGACCACCAGGAGCATGTCTGATGGGCGGACTGCCGTGCCCCTCTGGCTGACCAGGCTGATGTCGCAGTGGGTTTGTCTGGAAGGTCCTGGACAGTGCCAGGCCCAAGGCGTTTCATGGTGGTGACCGTTTTCTGGAAAGGCGCTTTCCCCAAGATGCTGGTCATAAGGCTTTCCATGGTGATGATGACAGTTTCCTGGAAAGGTGCTTTCCAGAGCTTCTGGCCTTAAAGCTTTCCATGGTCATGGCCGGTTTTCTGGAAAGGTGCTTTCCACGGATGCTGGCCTTAAGGCGTTTCATGGCGGTGACCAGTTTCCTGCAAAGGTGCTTCCAAAGGATGCTGGCCTTGATCTTTGCACCGTTAAACATTTGACAACATATCTGTTGTTCGACTATCACCACGCCCAATGAACATGCATGCAAGAAAAAAGAAGAAACATGTCGGTACGAGGTCCAGAACAGCGAAGAAGACGATACCACGAAATGACCTGGTCAGGGAGGGGTTTGAGTCCTTCCAACGGTCATCGTCTGTGTGGTACGCCGCCACTAGCACCAGGGTTTGTCCAACATTTAGTGCTAAAGACACAGACAGACAAACGGTAAGGCATGGTCATCATCTTCATAGAGTCTCTGTTCCAACATTTAGTGCTAAAGACACAGACAGACAAACGGTACGGCACGGTCATCATCTTCATAGAGTTTTCTGTTCCAACATTTAGTGCTAAAGACACAGACAGACAAACGGTACGGCGGCGTGGTCATCATCTTCATAGAGTCTCTGTACAAACGATAATGGTATGGGTGAATTCGAAATCATATCCACGAAATTCTCACACTCCAAT
>JADBJO010026016.1:0-5000 GCA_016801955.1 Conus betulinus | reverse complement strand
TCAGCCATGCCTTCCCAACGCTCACAGCTATTAAGCTGAAGCTCCACCATCCAGCTGGATGAGTGCACACAGTGGCTACACTGCTGCTTCGATTAATGCACACAGTGACTACACTGCTGCTTCGATTAATGCACACAGTCACTACACTGCTGCTTCGATTAATGCACACAGTGACTACACTGCTGCTTGGATTAATGCACACAGTGACTACACTGCTGCTTGGATTAATGCACACAGTGACTACACTGCTGCTTCGATTAATGCACACAGTCACTACACTGCTGCTGCTTCGATTAATGCACACAGTGACTACACTGCAGCTTGGATGAATGCACACAGTGACTACACTGCTGCTTCGATTAATGCACACAGTGACTACACTGCAGCTTGGATTAATGCACACAGTGACTACACTGCTGCTTAGATTAATGCACACAGTGACTACACTGCAGCTTCGATTAATGCACACAGTGACTACACTGCAGCTTAGATTAATGCACACAGTGACTACACTGCAGCTTAGATTAATGCACACAGTGACTATACTGCAGCTCAGATTAATGCACACAGTGACTACACTGCAGCTTAGATTAATGCACACAGTGACTACACTGCAGCTTGGATTAATGCACACAGTGACTACACTGCAGCTTGGATTAATGCACACAGTGACTACACTGCAGCTTGGATTAATGCACTCAGTGACTACACTGCAGCTCGGATTAATGCTCACAGGGACTACACGAAAGCTTGGATTAATGCACATAGTGACTACACCAAAGCTTGCATTAATGCTCACACTGCCTACACTGCAGCTTGCATCTGTGTTTACCGGTGAACATGGTCACCAAACTGTGATTTTACTATTGATCTAAATGGTCATTGTCACGAAACCGCGTCTCACCTGTCTATATTGATGGAGACAGTCTCCCCCCCCAACCACACTGCATGCACACACTCATGAAGCAGCTCTGAAGGATGTAGCTGTGCCAAGGCCACATGGGCATCAAACCACAACTCAGTGATCTACACAACAAACCACAACTCAGCTGTCTACACAACAAACCACAACTCAGTGGTCTACACAACAAACCACAACTCAGCTGTCTACACGACAAACCACAACTCAGTGGTCTACACAACAAACCACAACTCAGCTGTCTACACAACAAACCACAACTCAGTGGTCTACACAACAAACCACAAGCAGGCTACACAACAAACCACAACACAGCAGTGTACATAACAAACTACAACTAACAAGTCTACACAACAAACCACAACTCAGCGATCTACACAACAAACCACAACTCAGCAGTCTACACAACAATCCACAAATCATGAGTCCTACACCAACAAACGACCAAGTACCACCTATAGTCGTTCAAATGCGTAATGGAGTTGCATTCCTTTTGTTGGAACTGTCCACCAGTACACGAAGGGAGCGAAGTATGAACACTTGCAATACACACATAGGCGCAGCGTTAGTGCAGAACTGAATCGACTGTCACTGTCCTCGCCCGGTAAGCGTGTGTTTTTGCACAGAGCGAGCAAAACAGCCGCAGGCGGTGGACCACAAGGTGATTTGAAGCTTTATGTGAAGAGAATGTAGATTCAGGTTACTGAATGAAAAAGAACTAAGGCTCCTTTGTCAAGAACTACCGGGTTGAGAAAAAAAACAACCAAAAAACAAAAAAAACAAACAAACAAACAAAAACAAGCTTGCATGGCTATAAACTGTTTGTTTTACAAAACCTAGAGTTTGTGTGAATCCATTTAGTCTCTTTGTTTATTCATTTCAGGACCAGTTTCTGTCAGACACACACACACACACACACACACACACACACACACACCTTACACTCACACATAAACTTTCCCTCCCCCCCATGTCTCCTTCCCTCCCTACCCCACTCTCTCCCCCCGTTCTCTCTCTCCTCGCTTGCTCGTTTTGCCCTTTTTGATCTCGAGCGCTAGCGCGCACGTACACACACACACACACAACACACACCACACACACACACTTCCAATTGCACATGCATGCACGCACGCACACACGCGCGCACTGAGAGAGAGAGAGAGAGAGAGAGAGAGAGAGAGGAGAGAGAGAGAGAGAGAGAGAGAGAGAGAGAGAGAGAGACAGAGAGAGACAGATTGAGAGAAAGACAGAGGGAGAGGAAGACAGACAGATAGGCAGACGGTCGGACAGACACAGGAGAGGTGTGGGTTAGAGACGGAGGACGAAAGACAGTGGAAGCCACCACATAGGGACAGTGACAATGTTAGCCCAGCGACTGCATATGTTGCAACTGCACAGCGGGAGGGAACATTGATATTTCTTGTGATATTTCTTACATGAACGAAGACACTGACTCACCGACAACAGGTTTCACCGCAGACAGGTTCAGGTTGACGTGCCGAGTACGGTCTGATTCCCGTGCAGGGAGACTCGTTCTAAACTGGTAAGATTACCCACGTTTCCACATTTTGGGTGAATCTCTCACGAAACGATGTATGAAAATAAACGTGAAAAAAATCAAGCTTATGAAACGTATAACTGTAAAAAGATCAGAATGGGGAGACTTGCTGTAGAGTTGGTAAACAACCTGGATTCAGTGCGTCAAAGTGGGGAATGGGTGGAGGGGAGGTGTGGAGGATGGATAGTTAAAGTGGCAATGGGTGGAGTGGAGGTGTGCAGGGGAAGGGGGGGGGGGGGGGGGGGGGGTTACAGCACAGCCCCAAAACCTCCACCATACACCAGCCAACAACTGCCACGGAACAGCAAGACAGTGACAAGTAACTTCAGTAACTTTGATATGAACAGCCCCCACGCATCTATACTAATACTGGAGATACACTAAGGGATATAGAGTTTGGTTTGCTTGCAGTTCATGAAATGCGTTTAAGCTTGGCGGATGGATAGATTGTGTCGTGAGCCTCACTGACTTCTTCATGTGAACTTCACTTCAGCTGCCCCCCACACGAAGGTACAGCTGAGTTTGGACATGTGTGAATGAAAAAAGAAAGAGCACGCGATTGACTACACATCTTAAACAAGAGAATACAAAATACAAGCACACACGTTTATCTTTACAGATGATCTTGACATTCAGCAAGCAGTGAGAGGGGAAACTTGGGACTGGTTCACACAGAGGATCTCGACACTAACTAAGCAGTACCAGGGGTAAACTTGGGACTGGTTCACACAGAGGATCTCGACACTAACTAAGCAGTGCCAGGGGTAAAACTCTTGGGACTGGTTCACACAGACGATCTCGACATTATGTAAGCAGTGAGGTTCCAACTTGGGATTGGTTCACACATTATCTCGACATTACGTAAGCAGTGAGAGGGGAAACTTGGGATTGGTTCACACAGAGGATCTCGACATTACGTAAGCAGTGAGAGGGGAAACTTGGGATTGGTTTCGCACAGAGGATCTCGACATTACGTAAGCAGTGAGAGGGGAAACTTGGGGACTGGTTCACACAGAGGATCTCGACATTAACTAAGCAGGGCCAGGGGTAAACTTGGGACTAGTTCACACAGAGGATCTTGACACTAACTAAGCAGTGCCAGGGGTAAACTTGGGACTGGTTCACACAGAGGATCCTGACATTAACTAAGCAGTGCCAGGGGGAAACTTGGGACTGGTTCACACAGAGGGAGGATCTCGACATTAACTAAGCAGTGCCAGGGGTAAACTTGGGACTGGTTCACACAGAGGATCTCGACACTAACTAAGCAGTGCCAGGGGTAAACTTGGGATGGTTCACACAGAGGATCTCGACATTAACTAAGCAGTGCCAGGGGTAATACTTGGGACTGGTTCACACAGAGGATCTGACATTAACTAACTACAGTGCCAGGGTAAACTTGGGATTGGTTTCACACAGAGGATCTCGACATTACGTAATCGCAGTGAGAGGGGAAACTGGGGACTGGTTCACACAGAGGATCTCGACATTAACGTAAGCAGTGCCAGGCTAAACTTAAAACTGGTTCACACAGAGGAACAGGTCACAACAACACAATCCTCCACAGTCAGCAGGTGGGTCCAGAAAAGTTCAGGGATGGCTGGCACTTCCTGGCAGGTCACTGCAGATGTCATCCTCAACAACCGGCAATGCCAGGGACATTGAGAGCTGAATGGCACAGTGGTGTCATCCTCAATAACTAGGCAATGCCAGGGACATTGAGAGCTGAATGGCACAGTGGTGTCATCCTCAACTAGGCAATGCCAGGGACATTGAGAGCTGAATGGCACAGTGGTGTCATCCTCAACAACTAGGCAATGCCCGGGACATTGAGAGCTGAATGGCACAGTGGTGTCATCCTCAATAACTAGGCACTACCAGGGACAATGAAAGCTGGATGGCACTTACTAGCAGGTGCTAACATTACTGTCATCCACAATGGGATGGGGGTGGCAATTCTGGACCTGAGGCAGAATTATGCCCCCCCCCCCACCCCCACCACCCCACGTCCCAAAGCAACACACACACACACACACACACACACACACACACACACCACACACACACACACACACACTACACACACACACGCGCGCCGCGCGCGCGCCGCACATGCACGCACGCACGCACACACGCATGCATACACGCACGCACTAACGCACGCACGCACGCATGCACGCCCGCGCGCTTGCACGCACGCACATAATATACACATGCATACACACATCTCTCTCTCTCTCTCTCTCCTCTCTCTCTTTCCCTCTGTCTGTCTAACGTCCTGTCTGTCTGTCTGTCCTCTCTCTTCTCTCTCTCTCTCCCTCTCTCTCTCTATCATTGCACACATGCACTCTCTCTCTCCTCTCTCTCCTCCTCTCTCTCTCCTCTCTCTCTCTCTCTTCTCACACTTTCACATACCCACGCTCCCTATTGAACACACCAACACATGCGCGCAATGACACAACACACACAGACACCCCACACACACCACACAACACCCACCCCACACCACACGTGCGCGCGCAC
>JADBJO010026015.1:20000-23037 GCA_016801955.1 Conus betulinus | reverse complement strand
GTGTTGTGTGTGTGTTGTTGTTGTTGTGTGTTTGTGCGCGCGGGCGCGCGTGTGTGTACGCAAGTCCTTGAATCGTTTGAATCTTTGAAATCTGTGTGGGTGTGTGTGTCGTGTTGTGTGGGTGTGTGTGTGTTGTGTGAGTGTGTTGTGGGGTTGTTGTTTGTGTTGTCTGTGGTTGTGGTGTGTGTGTGATGTGTAGGTGCGGGTGTGTCGGTGTCGTGTGTGTCGTGTGTGTGGTGTGTTTGTGGGTGTGTGTGTGGTGTAAGTGTGTGTTGTGCGCGCGCGGCGCACGCAGCACGTTCTCGAAGCACATTACAAGGTACACAGGCACCTAGGGAGACACTAATTGGCTGTAAAAATAGTTAAAATCTCTGATATACATTGAAGTGACCAATGGTCAGCGACACTGACCACTGGTTGTCTGCATTGCACAAGGTATACAGACACTCATGAGACGCTGATTAACTGTAATATAGTCGAAATATTTGATTTACGTCATAGTGACTAGTGGTCAGTGGCACTACCAGGCGTCTGCATTGTACAAGGTACACAGGTACTCGGGAGACTATAATTAGCTGTGAAATTAGTTAAATTCTCCGATTTACGTCATAATGACCAGTAGTCAGTGGCACTGACCACAAGTAATCTACATTGTACAAGGTACACAAGCACTCAAGAAACACTAATTACCTGTTAAATAGTTAAAATCTCCTATTTACGTAATAATGACCAGTGGTCAGTGTCACTGACCACTAGTCATCTGCACTGTACAAGCTAGGGTACAACAGGTACTCAAGAGACTCTAAACCGCCGAGGGGGGGGGGGGGGGGTAAGTTCCAACTGGGGTTGGGGGGGAAAATTCTAGCTAGTCCTAGAATGACCCCCGGGGGTAAAAAGCAGGATAGCCCAGACTTACCCCAAGGTAAATTCCAGAGGGGGGTAAGAACGGGCTGTTACACCGGGCCCCCACAAGCAGTCACATCCATAGGCACAGTGGTGGGCTCACCTCTGTCATCAGGTCTTAGTGAGGTCGTCAGTGCCAAATATGGTGAAGGCGTCGAAAAGCAGAGCGAGCAACCACATTGTCTGTGATTTTTGATGTAACTCATTCTGTCTCTGTGTCTTTGCAAAACGAGTTCTTTCCGTTTCAGTTATGGATTCGATAATGACATGACATTCGTACAGGCCTGCACATACCCCCCCCCCCCCCCCAACAAAACAAAACAAAACAAAACAAAAAAAAAACAAACAAAAAACTTGTCACTTTTCTTTTACTTAGTGTGGTTTCTCATCTGCACACATCTATACACGCGTATGCATGTAACAAAACACACACACACACACACACACACACACACACGTACACACACACACACACCATGCGCGTACACACACGTACACACACACACACACAACACACGCACACACACACACACACACACACCACACACACACACACACAACACACACGTACACACACGTACACACACACTGCGATCCACGAACATACCAATTGTCTGGCATTCAAATCAACATCACGGCCAGTTTCAGTTTAGGGCCCAGCCGACCACACAGACCCCTGTGGGCACAGAGGAGGATTCCAACAACAGGACGTCAACTGTTACACACTTTTCCCTGTCTGTTGTCGTTACATCAACTGTTACCTTTCCCTGTCTGTTGTCATTAAATCAACTGTTTACACATCTTTCCCTGTCTGTTGTCATTAAAGCAACTGTTACATACCTTTCCCTGTCTGTTGTCATAACTCTTTGGGGAGACAGAGCTTGCAGCAACAACTGCACCTCAACTGTTACACACCTTTCCCTGTCTGTTGTCGTTAAATAAACTGTTACACACCTTTCCCTGTCTGTTGTCGTTAAATCAACTGTTACACATCTTTCCCTGTCTGTTGTCATTAAATCAACTGTTACACACCTTCCCGGTCTGTTGTCATTAAATCAACTGTTACACACCTTTCCCTGTCTGTTGTCATTAAATCAACTGTTACACACCTTTCCCTGCCTGTTGTCATTAAATCAACTGTTACACACCTTTCCCGGTCTGTTGTCATTAAATCAACTGTTACACACCTTTCCTGTCTGTTGTCATTAAATCAACTGTTACACATCTTTCCCTGCCTGTTGTCATTAAATCAACTGTTACACACCTTTCCCGTCTGTTATCGGTACATCAACTGTTACACACCTTTCCCTGTCTGTTGTCGTTACACTTTGGTGCACAGAGCTGGCTAGCGTTTTTTTTGTTACATCACAACACATAGCTATCCATCCTCAGGCACAAAAATACTCCCGCATCTTACCGCTGTATTTCCTGTCCCTCCCAACCTACTCCTTCCTCTCTCTGTGTGTGTGTGGTGTGTGTGTGTGTGTGTGACACACACATATATTACAATGAAACAATAAATTCCAAGGATAAGTACCGAGCACCATTCCAGCAACTTACAGAGCAGCTAGCTACATATCGCAGTGGTAGATGATTCTGCCTAAATGACAGTATGTGCTTGAGTGGGTGAATGGGGATAAAAATAAATAAATGCTTCTCAAAATGAACCTTCAGCAAGCTTATAGTCTCCAAAACGGGAGACCATCTCCAATGGGGAGAAAAGCTCACTAACATATAACTCCTGGTCAGATACCGGTATTCGAAACTGATTGTTTCTCCTCAGTGACCGCGGAAAGTGGTAATTGACTCCGCTGCCTTTTCGGTTTTAAGAAGAATGCTATCCAGAAAAAAGGCTGGTGTGCAATACCATAGTATGTTTGTTGAGTTTTCAAAAAACTAACTAAAAGGTGACACCTAAGAAGCAAAAGAAAATCATGAAAGAGCAAAACAAGGCATAAACAAGAGATTATCTAATCTGTCACATAATGAAAGAGTATTCAACAACGCAGCAGCAGAATACCAAGGCATTGCAAAAAAAGTGGTTACAGCTACAAACTACAATACAACCCAGATAACAACATGAACAAAAAAAAAAAAAAAAAAAGCAGGAAAAAGAAAATCACATGGTACAACC
>JADBJO010026015.1:10000-12500 GCA_016801955.1 Conus betulinus | reverse complement strand
ATGAGGCAGAGAGCAGTTACCAGAAACTAACAAAAAAGTATTTGGGAGCAAGAATGACCTTTCTTCTTTGCTATTATTTGTTTAATTTTGCCTGCCTACATAGCTTTTTCTCCTTTATTTTACCTGATTTCATTTTTGAAGTTAAAACTGCTTCGTTTTTTTAAAAATTTAACTTCAGATAGTTTCTTAAGCAGCAAGGTGGATATGACGACTGGTAACAATTATTGGTCAGACTGCAGAAAATGTCTTTATCGCAAACGCCGGAGTGAGGAAGCATTTTCTGTTTGTTGAGTTAAGTTTTGACCCGTTTTCTTAACGCTTACCTGAATCCAGATGGCAAAAATGAAACGAACAGACTTTTTCGAATGACATACATATTGTAATGACCATGCTTTGCTGGTAAACATTCAGCAACATGTCATGGATGTTACACGATCTAGACTTAAAATCTATCATCTGGCTCCCTGGGCATGAGGATGGCCTCTGATTTATGACATCCTCAATGAAAGGAAATCCAAGGTGGATGGACTCTATGCTGTGGCTGTGAAGCGTTATGTACTATTAGAGAAACTGTTTTCACACTGGAATATCATATACAATTTTAAAACTAATTTTCGTCTTGCTGTTTTTGAGCGTAACTTTTAAAACTAAACAAAATCTGTACATGTAAATGGCGGTTGAATTTAGAGTAACAGTAACATTGTTAAGTAGTTTATGCCACACAGTAATTATTCATATGGTATACATTATTCTGAAAAGTTGAAGGATGCTCATGTACCCCTTCATTAGGGGCCTTGTTGCATTACGTAAAAATTTCTCTCTCTCTCTCTCTCTCTCTCTCTCTCTCTCTCTCTCTCTCTCTCTCCTCTCTCTCTCTCTCTCTCTCTCCCCACACTCTCTATATCGACTTCCCCGGTCTGACTGCCAGAAAGACGTTCCTTAAACAGCTCTCTCAAAATGTTGATCGCTTCAAATCTGTTGAAAATCTCCATCAACGTTAGAAAAGATAACACGCTATTTGATAAGGCGTGCCGTGTAAAATCGAAGGAAGAGGAAACCAAACTATCTTAATACTTGGGATGGTTACAATCCAACCCTAACACACACACACACACACACACACACCACACACACACACACACACACACACCCCGTCCTCCTGAAGTCATTGAGACAGTGCTGTGTTCCACACAACAGGCCCATCAGGGGTGAAGGAGGACAGACCGACAGCCAAAGCGTCCAGGAAAAGCCATCAACACAAGGGGGATGAAGGAAGGCGGGTCTTCCCCGTCAGTCTGTTTCTGCCAGTCTCTGCTAGTTTATTGTGCAATGCCGACACACCTGACGACAACGATAGCTGCTCGTGCCGACCTTTGTTTTCAGCATGAAAAATCTCCCCCTCTGCCACATTTCATCCTCCATATCCCGATTTCATGTGCCCCCATCCCCCCCCAACCCCAACCCCCCCCCCCCCCCCCCCCACCCCCACCCCTGTCCTGTCCCCTAACTGCAGGGCAACACACTGCATTTTGGTAAAGCAGAACAGACCTGACATTGGTTTTGCGAGGTAACATAGCCGGAGCGGCAAAGTGGGGTGGAGGGAGAGACAAAGAGGAAGTGCAAGGGACGGGAAGGGGGGACAAGTCCGCATTTCTTAACTCGCCGATTCCTAGCTCGTTTTTTTTTTTGTTAATCCCTGAAACTGCCGTCCAGCCTATGCTAGCAAGTATTTTGTGAGCCTTTGGCCGTCTCTATTTATTTTTGTAAGCCTTTCGCCATATCTCTTTATTCTGTAAGCCTTTCGCCGTATCTCTTTATTTTGTAAGCCTTTGGCCATATCTCTTTATTTTGTAAGCCTTTCGCCGTATCTCTTTATTTTTGTAAGCCTTTGGCCATATCTCTTTATTTTGTAAGCCTTTCGCCATATCTCTTTATTTTGTAAGCCTTTGGCCGTATCTCTTTATTTTGTAAGCCTTTGGCCGTATCTCTTTATTCTGTAAGCCTTTGGCCGTATCTCTTTATTCTGTAAGCCTTTCGCCGTATCTCTTTTTTTGTAAGCCTTTCGCCATATCTCTTTATTCTGTAAGCCTTTCGCCGTATCTCTTTATTCTGTAAGCCTTTCGCCGTATCTCTTTATTTTGTAAGCCTTTCGCCGTATCTCTTTATTTTGTAAGCCTTTCGCCATATCTCTTTATGTTGTAAGCCTTTCGCCATATCTCTTTATTTTGTAAGCCCTTTCGTGCCGTATCTCTTTATGTTGTAAGCCTTTCGCCGTATCTCTTTATTCTGTAAGCATTTTGCCGTATCTCTTTATTTTGTAAGCCTTTCGCCGTATCTCTTTATTCTGTAAGCCTTTCGCCGTATCTCTTTATTTTGTAAGCCTTTCGCCGTATCTCTTTATTTTGTAAGCCTTTCGCCATATCTCTTTATTCTGTAAGCCTTTCGCCGTATCTCTTTATTTTGTAAGCCTTTCGCCATATCTCTTTATTTTGTAAGCCTT
>JADBJO010026015.1:0-2500 GCA_016801955.1 Conus betulinus | reverse complement strand
CTTGAGGTGCCCTTTTTCAATCAGGTAACATTTGTTTTGCAAACTGGACAAAACGTGGGCTGCAAATGCTTTGTTATTTGTGTGACGCCTGACAGCATTTCAATGAAAACAAGGACAGCACAGCAAGCAGTGACGTACAATGTGTAACCGTCTCCAGTAGCGCGGATTCATTGATTGGTGCAATCTTTCCTTAGGTTTAGAGTTCACTTTGTCCCTACCACCCCCTCCCTATTGCCTTCTCTTCTTCCCTCTCCTTTCTCCTCTTCATTTTGTTCGTGTTTTCTCATTATTCTGCCTTCTCCTCCTGTTGTTTCCTTCTTCGTCCTTTATGTTTTTCTCCTTTTTTTTTTTTGTTCTTGTTTGTTCTCCATTTTCTTTTCTTCTTTCCACCTCCTTTCTTCCTCCACTTTTTTTTTTTTCCTCCCTGCCCCTTCCTGTCCCCCCCCCCCTCCCTCATCCTCGTCCTCTTCCGTCTCCTACCTCTTCTTTTCTTCTTTATTGTTGTTGTTGTCGTTCTTGTTGGTGGTTGTTTTCGTTGTTGTTGTTGTTATTATCGTTGTTCGTTGTTGTTATGTTATTGTTTTGTTGTTGTTGTTCTTCTTCTTGTCTTCTTCTCTTCTTCTCTTCTTTAATTTCCCATTCGTCTTCCTTTCTTTCATCATTCTCTTCTTTGTCGCCTGTCTAGTTCTCCATTCTTTCTTTCTCTCTTTCTTTCTTTCACCTATTTCCTTTCCATAATCTTCGTGTTTTTCCCCCTTTTCTCACTCTTCTTCTTCTTCGTCTGTTCACTTCCTCTTCTTCTTTTTTTATCTTCATTCTTCTTCTCCTTTTCTTTATGTCTTTTTCATTGTCTTCCCCTTTCTGTCCATTTTTTTCTTTCTCCCTTTGATATTTTTCTCCTGTACCAGTGCCTCCTCCTTTCGCGTTTGTTCCTTCTTGTGCACTCACGAGATCTGCATCGCTCAAGTGCGTTCCGTTTTTTGTTGGTGGTGTTCCCTCCCACATCCGCCTTTTTGTTTCACACAAGCGGTGCTTATTGTGTACGGACCATGTTTTACTCCTCTGATGATTATACAGTGATGTGATGATTTCAGGAGATCCTCCTGGTAGACGAAGCCAGCTTTCAATGACATCCCCGACAGCGCCGTACAGTTATGAGGCAGTTAGGCCCACACGGAGTGCAAAACTTGGCTTTCCGCCCTGGAGGTCTTTGATGTTGACTACAAGAGACAGCTACAGGACTACCGAAGCTGTTCCAGGCAGGATACATAAAGTCACCACTTTGGGGTGTTTTGTGTACAGCACAGAACCAGCTGCTGAACACATCGGTCCACATGTTTGTGTGTGTTTCTGTCTCACTGCAGTGTGTGTTTTCACAGCGGGGATAAGTGGCATTTCCAAGCCTTAGCTCTGTCTCTCGCTCCTCTCTCTCTCGTCTCTCTTTCTCTCTCTCTCTCTCTCGCGATCCTCTCTCTCTCTCTCTCTTTTCTTTCACACACACACACACACACACACACACACAACCACACACACACACACACACACACACACACACACAATTTAACACAATACAATAATGTGTGTGTGTGTGTGTGTTGTGTGTGTGTGTGTGTGTGTGTGTGTGTGTGTGTGTGTGTTGTGTGTGCAACTACTACGGGTTGCTACGTGCGTGCGTGTGTGCATGTGTGTTCTAAAGCTGTCATCTCAGTCATTAATTCGTTTTCTCCTACTTCTTATCAGGCACACGTGTAGTCTTAGCAGATCTGGCGTTGTGTAAATTGAGTAGTCCGCATGCAGTGTACCAGCATTATTGTCTTAACTGCTAAACGTCTGCCAGCTGCCAGAGTTTTCAGTCTGTATTGATCTTACAATGACTTCAGTTTCTTTGTTCGAAACGGCAGCATTCGTGCAGTGTGCGCATGCAATCAAGCAAGGTGAACGGCAGGCATGTAATTGACCTAAACACCCGTCTTGCATGTGGCTGGCTACGGTGTGCAAGGAGTGGTATGTTCTGGACCTTGTCAACAACAACGTTGACCATTCAACTCTGTCCGCAGTCCGCCACAGTGGATTTTCTGACTGTGTGTCTTTCTCGGGAAAGACTCTCACCTGTTGCCTTGACTTCTATATATATGTATTGCTTCAATCAACCCTACCCTTTGGCAGGAACCCAAAGAAGGCCAACCTGGTCGAAGGAAAGGTCCAGCAGATTTCTCCAACTGCCTGTGTCAGACTGTGGCGTTTGGTAACTACTTTTCCGACACGTGCTGAAAGATCCCATAGAAGGAAAACGCTGGTTGAAATCGCTTTGGGGTTAAGAACAGTTTTGAATTCCCTTTTATGGACTTTTAAAAGCCCCTTTTCATTCAGATATGGAAAAAAATACGTCCGAAATATATACGATGAAATGACTTACTAAATGCTGGTTATCAGAGGCTGAACTGCGGTTTTAAAAAAAAAAACAGGAATACGGTGAGTTTAAACTGCAGAATTCGCTCCC
>JADBJO010026014.1:12500-23037 GCA_016801955.1 Conus betulinus | reverse complement strand
GACGCGCGTACGCAACACGTACATGCACATACAAACAACACAAGGACCCACACACGCGGGCTCACACACACACACACACACACACACACACACACACACACACACACATACAAGGCGCGTGCACGCGTACGCACCTACACATGCACACACTGCAGATAATGTAGTACCAAACTCTGTTTCTGTGGCAAAGTAGGCTGGTCCCATAGCGAATGAAGCTGGCACTGTGGTATGTAGTCTAGTGCTGCCATGGTCCCATAGCGAATGAAGCTGGCACTGTGGTAAGGTAGTCTAGTGCTGCCGTGACGCAAACTCGTCCCAGCACTGACGGAGAAACGCACCTGTTTGGGTCTTCATGGTCACGCACTCCCTCCCCCAACCCCCAGGATAAAAAGAAGTGTCTCATAGAAAAAAAGGAGAGGAGAGAGAGAGAGAGAGAGAGAGAGAGAGAGAGAGAGAGAAATGAATGAATGAACGAAAGACTGATTATTCATATGGGCCTCAGCCCCTCATGAAGGGGTAAATGGAGGGATATAACACTTCATCATGCCATACAAAATGAGTACTATAACTTCGGCTATGGGAGACGCATCATGCAACACCAAAGAGAGAGAGAGAGAGAGAGAGAGAGAGAGAGAGAGAGAGAGAGAGAGTCCAGCACTGGTGTAGTTTGGTCTCTTCAGTGGCTTATAGCGGTCTTGTGTTGGGCTCGGTTTGCTCCACCTGTACTGTCGACCAGTCCTGCATCAGCATGGCTTAAACAGTCTACAACGTCATCTGGCAAAGTGTCTTCGTTGACCATTCCTTGTTGCCCGTGAGTTTCCAGGCCATCAAAGGGTGCCCATTGTATTTGTTCAAACATGGGCTCTGTGTGTGTGTGTGTGTGTGTGTGTGTGTGTGTGTGTGTGTTGTTCTCGTAGGTTCTGATAATACAGGAGTCAAGGAGTCAATCATAAATCTGAAACCGGACTTCCAACTTCCTCCAATATTTCCACACAGACATTCCAGTCCATGCTTACAGCAAACTGCTCTTGGAATGAAGATGTTCATCATCTTTTACTCAGACAGAGCGATATTGATATTAACGAAGACAAGCGGATGTAATTCAGCTTTTTTTCCCCTCAGATAAAATCATAAGGGGCACCTGCCCTGTCTGTCTGTCTGTCTGTCTGTCTGTCTGTCACACACACACACACACACACACACACACACACACACTCGTACACACACACACACACACACACACACACACACACACACACACATCAGTGATTAATTCGTTTAAAAATCGTTGGAGTGACTGGCAGTTGTTTCTACAAACAGCAAAATAATAAATAAAAGTTCTCTCTCTCTCTCTCTCTCTCTCTCTCTCTCTCTCTCTCTCTCTCTAGCTCTCTGTCTCTCTCTGTCTCTCTCTCTCTCTCTCTCGCTGTCTCTCTCTCTCTCTCTCTCTCTCTCTCTCTCTCTCACACACACACACACACACACACACACACACATGTAGTGTAGTCTAGTGCTGCCGTGGTCACACACACACACACACACACACAACACACACACACACACACAACATACACACACACACACACACACACACACACACACAGAGTCAGACGCACACATCAGGGATTACTTTAATATCTTTGGGGCGATTGGCAATTGTCCTGGTGCAAATCGAAACTGTCATTTGCACAGGCGCAGTTCCAAAATGCGCCAACGCAGTAGCTAACTGACAGTAACCGTCGTGCAAATCGCAAAATTTTGTCATTCACCCAGGGGCGATGAGATACTCACTCACACGGTCCCCCCCCCCCCCCCCCCACACACACACACACATGCGCGCGCGTGCACACACACACACACACACACACACACACACACACACACACACACACACACTCGCGCGTGCGCACGCACTGTACACATGTACGCATTATATGCATGTTTATAGATAATAAGTAGATAAATAGATGTGTGTGTGTGTGTGTGTGTGTGTGTGTGTGTGTGTGTGTGTGTGTGAGAGAGAGAGAGAGAGAGAGAGAGAGAGAGAGAGAAACAGCAGAAGTCCAATAAACCCGGAAAACTTCTGGGGGGTAACAATTTAGATAAAACAGGATACACAAAAGCTTCACATTTCATGGTGTGCTTCTATATTGATTTTCGCTGTGTCAGAATGGCAATGTATTGACAAAACACACTTTCTTCCACAAATACAGTGTGTAATCAAGATCTCGGGTCAATGAAATCAGCAGGTACAACCGACAGAAAAATAGTTTAGCTTGTTGGAGCAATGATTGAAGCACCTGCAAAGTCCAGTCGCGTGCACACCCTAAATGTGCACACAAAGGCAGCAATTCTAACCACAATGCAAGTCATCATTCCACCGACGTTCTTCACCATCTACCTCTGTTCTAGGCTTAAAGTCACATGCAAATTGATCCCCCCCCCCCCCCCCAAAAACACTGATTACATCACACGTATGGTTCGCGTTTGTTTCTGTAGAAACCAGGATGGTCGAGTGATGGTACAGTTCACTGATGGTACAGTCACTGTTGAGAAATTAGATGTTAACAGTAGGAGCACCGCCATCAACGCAAAAGACCTTCACGTGACTGAGACTTCTTCCTCCGTTCTGTTGTAAGCCAAGTTCTATTTTTGAAGCAAAGCATACTCGGTTGTTTTTTTTTTTTTTTCTCAGTCATAGTTCAGGCGCTTTATTTCTTCCATCACTGCCTTTTTCCGTCAGATGAAATGAAGTAATTTTCCTCGCTTGTTGACAACGTTGTGAACACAGTCAGTGGATTTCCTCTGTTTTTTGTGCAAGTTGTGAACACAGTTCAGTGGATTTCCACTGTTTGTTGGCGCGTTGTGAACACAGTTCAGTAGATTTCTGCTGTTTGTCGGCAAGTTGTGACAACACAGTTCAGTGGATTTTCCACTGTTTGTTGGCACGTTGTGAACACAGTTAAGTAGATTTCTGCTGTTTGTCAGCAAGTTGTGAACACAGTTCAGTGGATTTCCACTGTTTGTTGGCAAGTTGTGAACACAGTACAGTAGATTTCCACTGTTTGTTGGCACGTTGTGAACACAGTTCAGTGGATTTCCACTGTTTGTTGGCACGTTGTGAACATAGTTTAGTAGTTTTCCACTATTTGTCTGCACATTGCAAACTATATCTCATTTGCGGGCATAACTGGCCATTGTGCTCAGCAGACCAGATCATGGTTGAAGAAGACCCCTGCAAATTTGGTGCGGTTTTTGCTTTGGTTTTTGCAACCTTCATTAGTTCATCTCTCTCTGCACCCAAGTTGGCAGTTGAAGGAGAAGTGGTCGATGTTTTTCGCCATCTTGCTTTCCCAGTTGATGACTGAGAAAATGTTGTTTTAAGACGAGCAGCACCAAGATCTTACAAAAGAAAAAAATAGGTTCACGGCGAATTTGCTCGCAAAACCGATGACGGTCTGATCATATTTTCCCTGCCCTTGCTCTATCACGCCTCTGATGTGGATGCAGTCCCTCCTGCCCGTTGTTCATTTCTGTCGAAGAGTAGTTTATTCTCCTGCTTCACCACTCAGCTCAGCTCAAAGTCTCTGCTTTCAGCTGCTAACTTGTTAACTGCCCTAACCTCTGGCTTTGACACCACCATGCTGATTGTACATCAGCCAGCTGTGCCGCCAGGCTTTCCGGCTTCCATGCCAAACACGTCCAGTTGGTCAAACTTCGCCAAGTGTGTGGCGATGTCCTTCCACTGATCAGGGGAGATCCCGTTGAGGTTTTATCCAATAGAGTGGCGTCCACTCCAACAGCTCTATGGCCGTTTCTTAGTGCGCTTTTCGATTTTCACGATGACGATCCCATTCAACAGGTCGGAGCGACTGACTTTAAATCTTGCTCCTGTTCTGCACTGTTTTGTTCGGGTTTGGACCAAGCGATCTTCGTGGCGTGCTTCCAGTCATTTCTGGCTTTTGACGCACGTCTCTCCTGTTCCTCCATATTCACATGCACATGCATATATGCACAAAATATCTGGCATCAGCGACATAGACACGCTGGACATAGACGTCACCAAAGTCTTGTTCCAAAAAAGAATTTCCAGAAACGTGTGTCATTTCAAAGCAGGACTTATTGAAACATCACTGCCTGTTATTTGGGCCGATTCGTGCTCATGGCTTTGGACTTGGCGTTGCATGGAACCAGTGATGAAAATGAGGTACGATGTCGTAAAAATCATGATTACGGTTCGTCGATGCAACAAATGGGAAAACTAAAGACCTTTGTCCACCTGACATCACTGTTAAACCTGCGTATGTGTATGTGTGTGTTGGGGGATGGGGGTGGGAAAGAGAGAGAGAGAGAGAGAGAGAGAGAGAGAGAGAGAGAGAGAGAGAGAGACAGGAAACGGCCAACTGGACTATGCAAAAGGTGACTGATAGTTTAAGATGGACCATTCGGAAAACATAAGATATTTGAAAGAACACATTTAACTCTAAAGCCAGCAGCACATTTTCAAACATTTCCTTGGGAAATAAAATTTTCTATCTTCTGCACAGTAAAACAATAAATGTTCAACTGTTCATATTCCACTACGTCTGGCAAGGAAGCGATTGATAATTTCTCCCCTTATCAAAGTGATTTCATATACTCGTGTAACGACCACTGAAGGTATACTTTTTTCTTTTCTTTTCATTTTGTGTGTTAAGTTTAGATGGTCTCGTCTGTTTGAACAAAAAAAATGTTGCTAAAGCATTCTCCTTTTCAGCACAAATGTTGCTTTTGGAGTGGCGCAAGTCTTAAGAAGTAATCACAATATACAGCTCATGTTTTCTTTTTCTTTTTCTTCTTCTTCTTCTTCTGTTAATAATAATTATCAGTATCATAGAAAGGCAAAGACTTTATTTCAGATCAGACCAATTTTTAATGTTAAGTATAGCGCACCGCCAAAAAAGCCTAGAAAAAACGAATCACAAGACAAAACTCGACCTTATAGGTCTTCCTCGGGCAAGATACCAAACACTGGGGACAACACAAATGAACAAGCAATCAGTTTCTTTATCCACTTCAGCGCAAGATAGGCGTTTAGACGTTTTTTTTTTTGTTTTTTTTTTTTAAAGATATCCACCCGCAGTTGCCTCACTTTGCAACGAGATTAGACCAGCTTTAAAAGAAAAAAGAAAAAAAGAAAGAAACCTTAAGCAACAAACATGCAAAACAACAAAAATAATCAGAAAACAAATGACCTTAAACAGGGTGTCACACATTAATTTCATGTAAATGTGCCTTTCGGCAGGACGTTTTTTTATCTTCAGCTTCACGTCAAGGCAAGAACTCTCTAAAACTTCGTTTGTGGTTTTGTTGTGTTCGGTGATGACATATTCATTAGTTTCTTTCTTGGTCTTAATTTCCTGCCAAACAGCGACCAGAACGTTTCCCTGTAACGAGATCCCATGGGATAATATACAAAAATGTTCAGGGAGGCATTGAATACACAAAGGTATCCCCGAGCCATAAAACTGTCAAGAAAAAAATTGTGATACCGTCCTCCAGACCTCATGCCTGGAATGAAGTGCCTGGTAAGGTGGTGAGAGCATCAGGGGAGAAACAGACAATGAATAAGATGGAATTCACCACCAGCATCTTGGTCAGTGCCAGCTCACGGGTACACATTGACGAGGAAGTTTCTGATCTCCAATTCACAATCTGACGAAGTTTGATGATCGTCAGTGTTGTTGTGTTGTCGTCACCACTGTCAGCACTATCCCAGGTAGAGCACCACCAAATATAAATACGTCCAAGTTGTCAATGAACGTTTTGTTAGCCTTGTAAAAGGTTCCATCTACAAACGTCGTTATAACCTTCCCAGATGTGGGATCGTACATGCAGTTGACGTGGTATCGGAAAGCCACAATAAAGAACAGACCAGTACCACAATGTAGATCACTATGATGATAAATGCCATAGTTCGTGTACGTAACAGGCGTTGGAATTTGAGTGAGCAAAAAAAAACACAGAGGCATCTCTCCATTGCAATAATGGCCGATAGGATCCCCAGAGATATATCCAGTGCCAGCAAAACCAAGTAGATTGTTGTTGTTTAACAAAATATTAATTGGACCAAATTTTACTTCTGTAGTAAATTGCATACGCATTTGCTCGCCCAAAGCAAACATGAAATAAATCAAAAATAGCAGGTCACTTAACTTAAACACAAAGCAAACAGACATAGGTTTATACGATCTTTCAGACCCTGTTTGCAAAACACCGCCATGTTGATGACGTTAGCTGGACCACCAATCAGGAAGAGCAATCCCAGTGTATTGATCTGGATCTTACGAGCAACATCTTTACCCTCTGCACTGACGATGTTATCCGGATTGTCCCAAGGCAAGTACTCCATCTCACTGAAGACCACTCTGATGCAATCCTCCCGAATGGAGGCGTTTTGTGAAGCAGTCTGCAGATGTTCTGAGGAATTTGTCCAGGTGGTTTCATCGTTGGTCACAGTTAACGACTGAGTAAGGGCTTCCAGCATTGCTTTGACATGGGTTTGTGGTGTACTCTGTTCTTCACACACACACACACACACACAGAGGATAAGAAAGAAAATGGGATAAAAAAAATGGAAATACGTTAGAAATATTAACCCCTTCGCTGCAGCTTATGAAAATCATTGTAATTCATCTTGAAGGACAGTTTCATTCATATTACCTGCTCCGAGGCCTTTCGTCCGCTGGATCGGACTCATCAGGGATACACCACTGATTGTGTCTGTGGGGTCCTGAATATCGAATGGAGATATACTACAGTCTATAATTCTGATCGAATGGAGATATACTACAGTCTATAATTCTGCTGTGTTCATCACTAAATGTTCCAAAATAGAATTCAATACCAAGGGAGATCAAAAAGGTTCTCCAACAGTCAGAGTGGTCAGCTCTGCGTTTAATGAATCAAAATATGTGCGCCCGGCCTCAGAATTGAGTAGTCTAGGCAAACCACTGGCCTCCCCGTACCTTCCCTTACCCCGGTTCATTTTTTTTCTGCGAATCAGTTTATTGTCACCGCGCAAAGCCCCCGTCGCACCCACTGATCAGGAACAAAGACAGAGCATGCGAACAAATTCACCCCCAGTACAAGCCCCCCCCGGCCTTCCCCGCCCGGAGGCGGTCTCCCCGCCTAAAACAATGTTTCTGTGCTATTTTTTGTTCTTTTTGTTCGTATGCAAAACCACCCGCTCCCCTCCCCCCGCCTTCCCGTCACACCCCACCCGTCCAGTTCCAGCAAACGGGCCAGTCCTGGCAGTATCGCACCCAGCCGCAAATCCCCCCGCCCACACGAACAGGCCGACACGAATCTCGCGCTCGGTCCCACGCGCCCGGGTTATATCTACACATAACCCCGGCCCCGTAACGTTTGTTCTCTCCCTGGATCTTCTTTTTTGTTTCTCCCCGCCCCCCACCTCTCCTCTCCCCCCCCCCCCCCCCCTCCCTCCCCCCCTTTCCTCCCTCCCCCGCCGTCTTTTTTTTTTTTATTTTTCTTTATTTTTCCTCCCCTTCCCCTTTTTTTTATTTGCTCGCCCCCTTCCGCCTTCCTTTTTTTTTTTTCTTGGTTTTTTTTTTTTTTTTTGTCCCCCCCTTCCCCTTTTCTTTCTTTTTTTTTTTTTTGTTTTTTGTTTCTTCTTTCCCCTTTCCCCGCCCCTTCCTTCTTCGTTACCCCCCCTTGCTTTTTACGTCCGCCCCTCTCCCCCTTTGGTTTTTCTTCACCCTTTTTTTTTCGCCCGTTCCTTTTTTTTTTTTCTTTTTTCCCCCTTTCCCACTACGCACCACCTGACCTCCCCTCCTCCTCTTTCCCCTCCTCCCTCAACATCACCCCCCTCCTGTTGTTTGTTTGTTATGAAGGAAGAATTGTTCGCCTGCACTTGTTTTCTCCCACTACTGAATTGTTCAGCATGATATTCTTTGGTCAATCAGTAGGAGATTGCGACTCTTCGCAGACCTAAGTAAAGGCTGTTCTACGCAATTCTGAGCCGCCGACAATGTTTGAGTTATTAAACAGCAGAGCTGACCACTCTGACTGTTGGAGAACCTTTTGATCTCCCTTGCATCCTAAAACAGATTTTCCCCTACATCTTATTTTTTTGTGTTGTTTCTATAATAACTTTAGTTTTTTAGCAACTTGTTTCCTTACCACATTTCCTTTTCACTTTACTTGTATACCCTTCGCTGGCTGCTTTGGGGTGGTATTGAATTCTATTTTGGAACATTTAGTGATGAAACACAGCAGAATTATAGACTGTAGTATATCTCCATTCGATCAGAATTATAGACTGTAGTATATCTCCATTCGATATTCAGGGACCACAGACACAATCAGTGGTGTATCCCTGATGAGTCCGATCCAGCGGACGAAAGGCCTCGGAGCAGGTAATATGAATGAAACTGTCTTCAAGATGAATTACAATGATTTTCATAAGCTGCCAGCGAAGGGGTTAATATTTCTAACGTATTTCCATTTTTTTTATCCCATTTTCTTTCTTATCCTCTGTGTGTGTGTGTGTGTGTGTGAAGAACAGAGTACACCACAAACCCATGTCAAAGCAATGCTGGAAGCCCTTACTCAGTCGTTAACTGTGACCAACGATGAAACCACCTGGACAAATTCCTCAGAACATCTGCAGACTGCTTCACAAAACGCCTCCATTCGGGAGGATTGCATCAGAGTGGTCTTCAGTGAGATGGAGTACTTGCCTTGGGACAATCCGGATAACATCGTCAGTGCAGAGGTGAAAGATGTTGCTCGTAAGATCCAGATCAATACACTGGGATTGCTCTTCCTGATTGGTGGTCCAGCTAACGTCATCAACATGACGGTGTTTTGCAAACAGGGTCTGAAAGATCGTATAAACCTATGTCTGTTTGCTTTGTCTTTAAGTGACCTGCTATTTTTGATTTATTTCATGTTTGCTTTGGGCGAGCAAATGCGTATGCAATTTACTACAGAAGTAAAATTTGGTCCAATTAATATTTTGTTAAACAACAACAATCTACTTGGTTTTGCTGGCACTGGATATATCTCTGGGATCCTATCGGCCATTATTGCAATGGAGAGATGCCTCTGTGTTTTTTGCTCACTCAAATTCCAACGCCTGTTACGTACACGAACTATGGCATTTATCATCATAGTGATCTACATTGTGGTACTGGGTCTGTTCTTTATTGTGGCTTTCCGATACCACGTCAACTGCATGTACGATCCCACATCTGGGAAGGTTATAACGACGTTTGTAGATGGAACCTTTTACAAGGCTAACAAAAAGTTCATTGACAACTTGGACGTATTTATATTTGGTGGTGCTCTACCTGGGATAGTGCTGACAGTGGTGACGACAACAACAACACTGACGATCATCAAACTTCGTCAGATTGTGAATTGGAGATCAGAAACTTCCTCGTCAATGTGTACCCGTGAGCTGGCACTGACCAAGATGCTGGTGGTGAATTCCATCTTATTCATTGTCTGTTTCTCCCCTGATGCTCTCAACCACCTTACCAGGCACTTCATTCCAGGCATGAGGTCTGGAGGACGGTATCACAATTTTTTCTTGACAGTTTTATGGCTCGGGGATACCTTTGTGTATTTCAATGCCTCCCTGAACATTTTTGTATATTATCCCATGGGATCTCGTTACAGGGAAACGTTCTGGTCGCTGTTTGGCAGGAAATTAAGACCCAAGAAAGAAACTAATGAATATGTCATCACCGAACACAACAACAAACCACAAACGAAGTTTTAGAGAGTTCTTGCCTTGACGTGAAGCTAAAGATAAAAAAACGTCCTGCCGAAAGGCACATTTACATGAAATTAATGTGTGACACCCTGTTTAAGGTCATTTGTTTTCTGATTATTTTTGTTGTTTTGCATGTTTGTTGCTTAAGGTTTCTTTCTTTTTTCTTTTTTCTTTTTAAAGCTGGTCTAATCTCGTTGCAAAGTGAGGCAACTGCGGGTGGATATCTTTAAAAAAAAAAAACAAAAAAAAAAAACGTCTAAACGCCTATCTTGCGCTGAAGTGGATAAAGAAACTGATTGCTTGTTCATTTGTGTTGTCCCCAGTGTTTGGTATCTTGCCCGAGGAAGACCTATAAGGTCGAGTTTTGTCTTGTGATTCGTTTTTCTAGGCTTTTTTGGCGGTGCGCTATATACTTAACATTAAAAATTGGTCTGATCTGAAATAAAGTCTTTGCCTTTCTATGATACTGATAATTATTATTAACAGAAGAAGAAGAAGAAGAAGAAAAAAAAAAGAAAAACATGAGCTGTATATTGTGATTACTTCTTAAGACTTGCGCCACTCCAAAAGCAACATTTGTGCTGAAAAGGAGAATGCTTTAGCAACATTTTTTTTGTTCAAACAGACGAGACCATCTAAACTTAACACACAAAATGAAAAGAAAAGAAAAAAGTATACCTTCAGTGGTCGTTACACGAGTATATGAAATCACTTTGATAAGGGGAGAAATTATCAATCGCTTCCTTGCCAGACGTA
>JADBJO010026014.1:0-5000 GCA_016801955.1 Conus betulinus | reverse complement strand
CCAATCTTCAATTTTTGATTATAGAAAAAAAGGATTATCAGAGGGCTTTCATTGGAGGGCTTCTTCCACAGGTGCCTCACCATGCCAGGCCAGTACAGTTTCGTTGCCTTTGCCTCATTAGGAAAGTGAAAATGTTGACAACGTTCAGTTTCGTTGCCTTTGCCTCATTAGGAAAGTGAAAACGTTGAAAACGTTCAGTTTCGTTGCCTTTGTCTCATTAGGAAAGTGAAAATGTTGACAACGTTCAGTTTCGTTGCCTTTGCCTCATTAGGAAAGTGAAAATGTTGACAACGTTCAGTTTCGTTGCCTTTGCCTCATTAGGAAAGTGAAAATGTTGACAACGTTCTCGCATGTCGTGACCCTCATGTTGATGCCGTTATATGATTATATGGTTGTGAAATTTTGGGATTTAGTGATTTAAAGCTAATGGAAAATTTTCAGTTTAAATTTTTATATGCAATTTTTTCCCCATTTAAATCGTTCTACTAAAATGGATCTGATATATGGAGAACTAGGAAGGTATCCTGTTTCAGTTCAAGTATATGCACGAATGATAAAAATTCTGGTCATCCTTACGTTTACCACAAAGAAACAAATATTAATCTAGAGTGTATCGAGTATCACCTAATTTATACAGAAATCAGAGTTTTACATCTCGATGGTTGATGTGTATACAGAAATTCCTATCAGAAACAGGATTCGGCTTTGTGTGGGAGACACAAAAGTTTTTGCCTGTTCACTGTATCGGTAGAAATTCATTAGAAGATGTTTACATACGTGAACGGAACTATGCTTTAGAATCTAGTAATAAGTGTTTATTTTATATGAATTTTAAAACAAAGTGTTGCCGTGATAAACATACTGAAATGTTGCCTAATTTTATATATACCCATTAATAATATCACTGTGGTAATCATAAACTCATGATAAAAACTGGCAGATGATTTGGAATACCTCATAACGAACGATTCCGTCGGGACTGCGACCAGAATGACCTTGGCAATGAATTCTATTTTGTAATAACATGCACCAAATGTAACGATATTAGAAATACGTTTATACCAGGAAAACGTGCGTGTATAAAGTCCATATTTAACTACTGTCGTTTGCTCTGTGGTAGTAAAAGAGTATCGCTAAACTTGGAGAAGTTTTTAAAAGTTAGTAAAGTTGTGTCACATTACATCCAGTGTGTTAACTATCGGGAATTTTTTGGATGTTTGATATGTTTGATTCACATTTGTTTGATTTGTTTCAAGTCCTCCATGCCCCAAAAGGGGTCACAGGATTAAATCTTTGAATCTTTAATCAGTTTGAATCTTTCCAATGGCCGTTAGAAAGTGTAGAGCAGATCACTCCAAACTGGCCCAGCTGTGTGAAGACAGACATGCTGCAGCTCAAAGGAAATTTGCGTCTGGTTGCTATTTTTAGAAAGCCAATGGCGATTAAGCTGGCGTTCTATTGGACCTGAAGGGACTGTGAGTGTAATATTTCTATTTTAAGGCAATCGGTTTTCGTTATAGTGCGTGCAGGCGTTCAACATTGTGACTGTCCAGTGCCGCCCATATTATATAATTCACACATTTACCAAGAGCATTTTCCTGCTTCATGAGAGAGAGAGAGAGAGAGAGAGAGAGAGAGAGAGGGAGGCATAGTTTCTCCTTTTCCACTCCCATCCACTCATCTACCATTATCTACACGAATCTGTGGTATAAAGCAGAACATCTTAAACCAGATTTTGTTTCCTTCCAAAGTTACAGCACACCACAAACATGCCATCGCCACAATAAAAATCATGCAAGCAAATGTGTGATTCCCTCAACTTGAATGTGTGATTCCCTCAACCTGAAACTCTACATGCATGACAACGATACCATCATTAGGCAGGGAGCGACTCATGCTGTAGGCTCGATATTGTCTATGATATACTGCAGTCTTGACATAAGACCATGCATATTCTGCACTCACTTCCCACTGCATTTTTGTCAAGAAACCAGCTGTTCACCCTTCATTTTACACAACTACCCCGTGAGCCCAGCTTGATTCTCCGGACTACTAACCGGTCTTCCTCAACCTGCCCACCATTCAGAGCTGCTCTGACCATTTTCAGGCACCTCAACCCCTCCATCCATCCTATCCCAGTTCTGAAAACCAAAACTAAAAGTGAGGTGTTTCACTAGGACCAAAGAAAGGCTCTTTAAAATTTCTCACCCTGTGATCTCTGGGAGTTGCTGCTCGTGTCTGCCCCAAAAGTATAATGTGTGTCAAGTATGAACATGAGCGATAGTGAAAATGTTAATTGCACATGACAGTGGTAGGTAGAGTGGAAAGGGGAGAAAGGGGGGAAGGGAAATGGCCGCAGGCAGGGTGGAGTGGGGTTGTGACTTGCCTCATGCCATTCACATTTTACAATTCACATATTTACCATAAACATTTGTTCCGCTTCTTGGGAGAAATCTGAAATCTTTTAAGAGAGAGAGAGAGAGAGAGAGAGAGAGAGAGAGAGAGAGAGAAATAACAAGAAGAATCTGACATGAATGCGACGAATACTGCCATGAATCCGCCACAAACGGTTCGACAAGCCAAAGCTACCTCCGGCATGGTCACCTCCATCCAGGGAAAGGCTCACGTTCCACTAATTTGACTTTTGAGACGGACCTCTCGCCAGATCTTTCTAAGATATTCTCAATGTGGCTCACAACAGAGCTCACACACTGCATGGATATGAGTTTTACTGAAAAGTTCCCAGAAATGAAAGAGTCACACGGAGTTTGAGTCTAAGGATTTCTAACGCCTTTAGGAAGAAAAGCATTTTTGAAATCTTTTGTACTGTCCAAAATCGTGTATTTATGAACACTTATACCGAACCCACCGGACAATTTCTTAGAGGCATTGCGTCTTCGATGTCTGAAGTTGGTATGGAATGAGAAACAAGACAGAATGAGTTGAAAGGTTGCACGGAATAGAACAGGTAAGGGGGGGGGGGCATCGGATTTCCAGACTTAAACTGTTTTATGGAAGCCTTAACATTAGGATGGATAATGAAACTGACGACAACCTATCATCAATTGAAAGGGACTGTGACTTTTTTTAAAAATACACGAATGTACAAAAATGGGATAGACTCGGACCGAATTGTCTGCTCACTCGGGATGAGAAAATTCAGTTTGGGAAAGACAAGTTTCAAGCTTGTAAAACATTTTTTCAAGAACGTTAAACCCACTAACCCGTCTGAAACTATTAGAACCATTATTTTTTTCATTGACAGAATATATCTAAATAGCATTTCATTAGGTAAAAACGACTTGATTAATGAAAATGCATGTAGCATTGGAGATTTGTACAAAGAAGTTGGCATGTACTTAACCTATGTTAAACTTATCTACAATTACCATATACGGACTACTTTTCTAAGTTATGCAGCACGTATAAAAAGACTAAAAATCCTTGTTAGCAAACTGAACATTCGTGTGGACAATAACGAACAATCTAAAAGCTCGAAAACTACACACATCTTAAACTCGGTGAAAAAAGGAGGCACGATCATATCGTTATGTCTGTGTGGACGACAGTTCACAACCAAATGCTGCATACATGGAATTATAAATTCATTTAAAAGATCAACTGGCAAAAAACTTTTAAACTAATACAAAAGATTCAAGAAACAAAGTTGAACTGGTTTCTGATGAGATTAACACGTAGAATCCTACCAATAAATGTACTGCTGATGTGCTTGGTTTTTAATCCGATAACCAATGTACATTTTGCCCGCAAGTAAAAGACAGAATAAAACACATATTCTGGAGATTATACATGTGAACCTTTTTTTGGAACAGTTTGAATAAATAATTTAAGATAAAAGTATACGCATAACCTCTTCCTTTTTAAATGAAAAGAATATACTGTTTAGACACGACACAGATTTTAGATCCGACAGAGTTTTATCCTGCTGTTGGCTAAATTCTACATGCACAAATGCAAATTAAAAAAAAAGATGAATTTCCTCATGTAAATGTGTTCATTTAATTATTAAAAGACAGATCTGAAATAGAAAAGTACATCGCTCGAGTTATACTAAAGTTTAACATTGACTGGCATAAGTATAAAGAATTAATTGAAGTGAAGAAATGTAAACATGAAAATATGTGCTTCATTGGAAAAAAATATTAACAACGAAAACAGCAACAAAAACTTTTCAAACCAATTAAGAGTTTGTAATCATAGCATCTGCAAATTCATTCAAATTACATCTTGATACTATAAGATACCATCAATATGTAATCATGTGCAATTTTTTTTTGTAGGAATGACTGTCAGTTATACATATTCTTCTTTTGTGTGTGTATGTGTTTTCAATTTATTAATGGCTTTTTTTCTTATTTTTCCTTTTCTCTGTCTGAAGTTTAGTTATGCTTTCCCCTACCTTTTCATTTGGGGAAATATTAAAATGATATGTATAGAAAACTTGAAAATAAAGTGACGGTGTAGTTAGAAAAAGCGCTTCTTGTTGCAACGAACCGCTTGAACGCCAAACTGGTTTTCATGAAGCACGCTACTCATAATGCTTTTCTTTCTTCCTATTTCTTTTAAATTTCAGAGTTAACTTCATTTCTAGATTACTACATTACATCAGTTTCCATTGTGGAAAAAGGTTACAGACAGGTCTAGCGATGCCAGCATCGATAAACAAGGGAAGAAAGAGCTGGCCTACAGCACCGAACAATGAGGATACTAGGTGTGCCAGCACTGATGGGTAATGGAGAAGGAGATGAATGGACATAATCAAGCAACAGGACGGAACGAAAGATCAGTGTCAGCGCTGTTAGACAGGCAGAGAAAAAGCATGTTAAAACAGCACCAATACTATGTAATATTTCTACACTAGTACGTTTGTTTGTTCGTTTTGTTTGTTTGTTTCGTTTCGTTCTTCCTTTCTTCCTTTATTTTTTATGCTTTTACCACAGTTGTTACGATTATTGAAAATGTGAAAACTGAGAGAGTGG
>JADBJO010026013.1:0-23040 GCA_016801955.1 Conus betulinus | reverse complement strand
TAACATTGGTTCTGACCCCATTCCCCATACAGTCCTTCGAATGAAACTATAAACCGAGGTTCCGTGTGTGAACACACGCACAAAACATCTTGCACACACGTAAAATCCCATCACCAACTTTCGGAAGAGAAGGCCTGTTTGGCCGTTGGTATGGATGACATGTTACACATAGCATGCACCTTCCCCGAAATTGAAGTATGGCTGCCTTAATGGCAGGATAAAAAACAGTCATACACACAAAAGTGTCAGAATCTTCAACTCGATGAAGGTGGACACTCAAAGAAAGAAAAAGAAGATTGGCAACTTCTTGTTCGCTGCTTGATAGATCATCAGTGTCATTTGCAAATCAGAGGTTTTTGCAGGTTCTTCCACCAGTGCTGGCTGTGCTGACATGATCTGTGAGTGCATCAGGCATGACATGTTGCAAGAGTATGTTCAAAAGTGAGGGAGATAAAAGACAGCCCTAACAAACTCCAACAGAAGTATAGAATCCTTCTCCAACAGCACCTGTATCAGCAGTGCATGGTCCCTTTGGAGTGCAGTTGTTGGGTGGTGTTCATAAGCTTTCTATTTGATGTTAGATATCTTTGTTGTAGCCCGTAGTGCCCCTGCCAGACTCTATCAAATGCTTTCTTGAAGTCTATCAAGACGTGGTAGAACTCCTTCCAGTGCTTGGGATGCTTTCTGCAAAGGGTGTGGAGGGTGAAAAGCTGTTAGATGGTACCTCTGCCTTTTTCTTCAGTAATAATGTATCTGTTTGCTGTTGCAGTCTGTTCAGAATCATTTTCAGCATTGGTTTGCTTGCATGGATGATCAAGCTCATAGCACACTAGTTCTGACAGTGTTGGAGATTTCCTTACCTGGGGTGGGGGATGATTATGTGACTGAGTCCATGGCGTGGGCCACTGCACACAGTGCCCGATGTTGTTGCAGGGTGACAGTCGGGATGATTAGTGACTGAGTCCATGGCGTGGGCCACTGCACACTGTGCCTGATGTTGTTGCAGATGACAGTCAGGAGGATTAGTGACTGACTGCACATGGTGCCAGATGTTGTTGCAGATGACAGTCAGAATGATTAGTGACTGACTGCACATGGTGCCCGATGTTGTTGCAGATGACAGTCAGAATTATTAGTGACTGACTGCACATGGTGCCAGATGTTGCAGATGACAGTCAGGATGATTAGTGACTGACTGCACTCTGTGCCCGATGTTGTTGCAGATGACAGTCAGGATGATTAGTGACTGAGTCCATGGCGTGGGCCACTGCACACTGTGCCCTATGTTGTTGCAGATGACAGTCAGGAGGATTAGTGACTGACTGCACATGGTGCCAGATGTTGTTGCAGATGACAGTCAGAATGATTAGTGACTGACTGCACATGGTGCCAGATGTTGTTGCAGATGACAGTCAGAATGATTGGTGACTGACTGCACATGGTGCCAGATGTTGTTGCAGATGACAGAATGATTAGTGACTGACTGCACATGGTGCCCTATGTTGTTGCAGATGACAGTCAGGATGATTAGTCACTGACTGCACATGGTGCCTGACTGCACGCTGTGCCCGATGTTGTTGCAGATGACAGTCAGAATGATTAGTGACTGACTGACTGCACGCTGTGCCCGATGTTGTTGCAGATGACAGTCAGGATGATTAGTGACTGACTGCACGCTGTGCCCGATGTTGTTGCAGATGACAGTCAGGATGATTAGTGACTGACTGCACGCTGTGCCCGATGTTGTTGCAGATGACAGTCAGGATGATTAGTGACTGACTGCACGCTGTGCCGATGTTGTTGCAGATGACAGTCAGGATGATTAGTGACTGACTGCACGCTGTGCCCGATGTTGTTGCAGATGACAGTCAGGATGATTAGTGACTGACTGCACGCTGTGCCCGATGTTGTTGCAGATGACAGTCAGAATGATTAGTGACTGACTGCACACTGTGCCCGATGTTATTGCAGATGACAGTCAGGATAATTAGTGACTGAGTCCATGACGTGGGCCACTGCACACGGTGCCCGATGTTGTTGCAGGTGACAGTCAGGATTTTAATTACTCCATCTCTGCCATGTTTTAAGAGTTCTGCAGGGAGTTGTTGATACCTGCAGCCTTCCAACATTTCAGGGATTTCACTGCAGCTAGGACTTCTTTGTGGAGTATTGGAAAGTCCTCCTCCTTGGGTGACTCCTGTGCTGTTAATACACTTCCTCATGGAGTATTGGAAAGTCCTCCTTGGATGACTCCTGTGCTGTTAATACACTTCTTCATGGAGTATTGGAAAGTCCTCCTCCTTGGATGACTCCTGTGCTGTTAATACACTTCCTCATGGAGTATTGGAAAGTCCTCCTCCTTGTATGACTCCTGTGCTGTTAATACACTTCCTCATGGAGTATTGGAAAGTCCTCCTCCTTGGATGACTCCTGTGCTGTTAATACACTTCTTCATGGAGTATTGGAAAGTCCTCCTCCTCCTTGGATGACTCCTGTGCTGTTAATACACTTCTTCATGGAGTATTGGAAAGTCCTCCTCCTTGGATGACTCCTGTGCTGTTAATACACTTCCTCATGGAGTATTGGAAAGTCCTCCTCCTTGGATGACTCCTGTGCTAATCATTAAGCCCTTTTATTTCAGCTCCTTTTCATCCCTCCTCCTCACATTCGAGTCCTTCATTCTATTGCCCCTCCTCACATTCAAGTTCTTCATTCTAATGCCCCTCCTCACACATTCAAGTCCTTCAAGCTGCTAATGCCCCTCCTCACATTCAAGTCCTTCATTCTAATGCCCCTCCTCACATTCAAGTCCTTCATTCTAATGCCCCTCCTCACATTCAAGTCCTTCATCCTGCTAATGCCCCTCCTCACATTCAAGTTGTTCATTCTGCTAATGCCCCTCCTCACATTCAAGTCCTTCATCCTGCTAATGCCCCTCCTCACATTCAAGTTCTTCATGCTGCTAATGCCCCTCCTCACATTCAAGTCCTTCATGCTGCTAATGCCCCTCCTCACATTCAAGTCCTTCATGCTGCTAATGCCCTGCCCATTCCCTCATCATGCTCTCCCCTCACTTCCATTTCCTTGTGCTGTTATGTTTCCTAGAGCGCAAATTATGAATAAGGAAGACAGTGTTTGTGCCCATGCAGAAACCATGTGATGCCCAGGGGCATGTGATTGTTCCACCACAGGAGCAAAAGTTATCTTTGTTATTCAGCATCTCCACCAAGGGTGAAGTGTTTTCATCGGCGTCCATTGGTTCATTGGTTGGTTTGTCAGCAAGATCACTAAAAAACTACAGAACTGATTTTCAGGAAACTTGGTGGAAAGGTGAATGGAGTCCAAGGATGAACCCATTAATTTCTGGTTAAGGTCTGGAGAGAAAGGAAGGATCCACAATCCATTCCACCGTGGTGGATGACTACACTCTCATTGATGCCCTTCTGATTGTTCACTGTTTAGCTCCTTCTGCTTCTATCACTATTTTGTTCACACAGCATTGATAACACTGGGTTTGTTATTTAGAGGTCATGTTGTGCCTTAGCTGTGGCCTGTGTATAGATGATGTCCTTTGGAACGGCAGGCATTCCACATCAGTTCATCTCCCAGCGGGGAGCGGCAGTTCCTGAGCAAGTCCACCATGTTCTTCATCACCTTCAACGTCCTGCAGTACCTCCTCTGGGCCGCCCAGCTCATTGTGGCTGAAACCGTCGAAACCACGAAAATAAGGTGCATGCACTGCTTGCTGTGAGCTCATCTTGTCCACCTTTTCCTTACCATACTCTCTTGCAGTCTGTCTCACTGCCTCCTCCACTGTCTGTCTGTCTCTTTCTCTCTTTTTCTGTATCCTCTCTGTCTATAGGTCTATCTCTGTTTCTGTCTGTCTTTCCCTCTTTCTTGTTTTTCTTTTTTCAAAGTGTGTCCAGTTTGTATTGTGTCAAAATGATTTTTATGCCACATTTGCAGTGTCAAATGTCACTGTTTTTAAAGTAATTGACCTGAACAGAGGGTTGTTTTCCTCTTGAGATCATGTTGCCATCTTCTGTCTTTATCACAGTCTTGCTGTCAGCCAGTGTGTTAGCTTGTCTACAGCCCTGTGGGGACTCGCAGCTGATTTCTAGTTTCTTGCTGTCTCCTCTGGTCTACAGCCCTGTGGGGACTCTCAGGTGATGTTCTGGTTTCTTGCTGTCTCAGCTTGTCTACAGCGCTGTGGGACTATCAGGTGATTTCCTGGTTTCTTGCTGTCTCATCTGGTCTACAGCGCTGTGGGGACTATCAGGTGATTTCTGGTTTCTTGCTGTCTCATCTGGTCTACAGCGCTGTGGGGACTATCAGGTGATTTTCTGGTTTCTTGTTGCCTCATCTTCAGTGCTGTGTCAAAAAGATTACACCAATACTTCTCATTCTGTCTTCCCTGTGCATCGCCACACCCATAACTGTGTGGTTGAAATTCCATGCCAGCAGGCTGCAAGGAGCTGTCAGTATTAAGTTGTCCTGAGACCATCCACCAAAGCAGACACTGCTTGCTGCTGAGTCTGGTGATGCTCAGTGCTAACTGTGCAGAACCAACATGCACACCAGCACAGCCTGCCAAGTTCCCTGCTGATGATCAGTCAGTGGGGAACAAGTGTCAGTGAAGATACCTGTCTGGGGGTGCCACCACTACCACCCAGCAGTGTTCACCTGTGGACTGGCAGACACTGAAGAGTGAAAGTATGGACATAGAGAGAAAAGTCAAACCGAGGTCTTCATGAGATCAGGGCATGAGAAGCCACAGACTGTGAAATGTTGGCGGTTGTCATTTGATTAATGAGGATGCTAAAGATGATCCTGCAGGCTTCCTCTTGGTATGAGCCTGTATGACAGCACCATTCTCTGTGCTTCCTTTGATAGTGTATTCCACCATCAGTCAGACCGCAGAGACACTGGTATTTGTAGTGAGTTCCCTTAGGTCTGGGACTGTAGGACAGGGATATTGTGTTCCTGGCATCAGTCAGGCCACAGAGGTACAGGTATCTGTAGCGAGTTCTCTTAGGTCTGAGACAGTACGACAGGGCTGTAGTCTGCTTCCTGGGATAATGTGTTCCTGGCATCAGTCAGGTCTCAGAGGTACAGGTATCTGTGGTGAGTTCCCTTTGCTCTGAGACTTAGGACAGGACAGGGCTGTAGTCTTCACTTGCTGTGATAATGTGTTCCTGTGTCGATCAGGCCTCAGACGTACAGTTCTCTGTAGTGGTGATCGGGAAATTTGAACAATTCCTCCGGAGATGAAGCATGTATTGGATTAAACTCCAGTGTGTGGTGGTGATCTTTTCACCTGTGCTCATAGTACGTGTGTGATGGTGTGGAGGGGTAAGGGGTGTGCAGGCGACTGTGGCCGTGAGTGCCGCTAGCTGAGTCTCAAGCGAGGCAACAGCAGCAGTGCCAGCCATGTAGAGAATGTCGCCATCAGCACTGCAGTCCTGCATCCACCTTTGCACTTCCTTCCGTGCCCCCTCAAAGGTGGTGGTAGGATGGTTCCGGACAAAATGCCGGACATCCTTGCACAGTGCAGCTGGTTGCAAGCCACGTGTGAAGGTGTCCCAGAGTATGGTGGCAGGCAACATTCCATCCCCAGCCTGGTTGACTTTCCGCCAGAGGTACTGGAGATGGGAGCCATACTCCCAAATGGTCTCGTCCTGGCCCTGCTGCCTGTTGAGGAATGCTGTGGCCAGGGTGACCACATCACTCTGCTCTCCCCAGTTCTCCTCCAACGGTCAAGATCTTGGCTGGGGAGTCTATCTCTGTCACTGGCAGCCTGATCACCTCCTGGCGAACTCGGCCATCTAGGGCGGCAATCAGCCAGAGGGCGGCTGTCCTGTCATCCAGGGGCTGCAGGTGTAGAGCAAGCCTGGCCTCCCGGATGAAGTCATCCACTTCCCTGCTGCTCTCGTTAACCGTGAAATTGGGGGAGCTGATGCAGAGGGTGCAGAGTAGGGGCAGTTGGCTGGCCATGGTGTCCGGTCTTCTTGGGCTGAGTCGTCTTCTTGGTCCCTTCTGTCTTCAATCCTGCTCGCAGCGCCAGTTGTGATGGTGTGGAGGTGTAAGGGGTGTGCAGGTGAAGACAGGCAGATGGTGATATGCGCAGAAACCAAGGGACAGCAGCCAGTCAAGAAGACACAGAGGATGACATGGAGTTTTTCTTCTTTTATTGCCCTTCCATAATAAGCTCAACCCAGGAACACAGCCCTGGGAGCTCTCTCTCTCTCTCTCAGCACTCAGCGCACTGAGCACTCTCGCTGATCGCTCACACGGGGACCACTCTAGGCAACACTGCTCGCACACTCTGGGCGACACTCCTCTGTCCATTCACGCCGCGCGCTCATATATATACAGCCTGACCGGACTGCAAAAGCCGACAACGCAGCGCCGCAGGCAAAATGAGCCTCGCGAGACAGCAAATAATGAAATTTGTGCTATCTGTCACAGCTTCTGCGTTGTCTAGCTCGCCGTACATTCAAAGTATCTAAACATATTGGATATCGATGAAAACCTCAGAACCCCGAAGAATAAAATGCAATAAGTCTTATTTGGCAATTCTGCGACTGTGTAAAGTTATTGGCAATTAAAGTCTGAGAATGAAGCCACTTTTAACGAGTTTACGTCATATTTTTCCTTTATTTCGATGACAAAAAGCAAACTGCGTGAAATAATTTTGTAATGACTGAAAAGCTGGCATTTCGCTCTTTTTATACATATAAATTTCATTATCAAAGATGCCGTCCAAGTGGAGAACTTTGCGTTTAAAATTTGATAGAAACACACAACCTGCCATATCGTCACATGGCCATCGCCATGTGTTTTTAACACGATTTTCGATAAAATGTTATTCCGTTGGAATGGTTCATAGGATAAAAATTTTTTTATATATTTTCGGCTGCTTCTAGCATAGAAACGAAGTTATTAAAAAGATTTCGATAGGGAAGTCCAAATTTCATAAAACAATTTAGATCAGAACTCCGACAATGAATAAAGAAAGCGACTCGCTCAAGAGACCGGCGCCGTCAAGTCATTTCGTATAGTCGCAAGCTTGTACAGAAAAGATCATAGGCATGCGATATACGAAATGAGAGCTTATGGACTTTACATTCAGTGCGCATTCATGGATTCTTTGGATTCTCTCATATTTTTTGTGAAATCAAGAATTATTTACGGTTTGTTCGTCGTCGAACAATTCAAAATGGCGCCAAGATTAATTTGGTCGAAATACCAGTTTTAGGGAAAATATGGGCTTCTCAGTCCAGTACGACTGTAATGAATAGAATACATTAATTTCTTGTGACTTCAGCGATGTATACACCACTATGTAGGTTCTGAGGTATTCATGATTTAAGGAATGTACACAATGAAAAACTGAGATTCAACCAAGGGAGGTAAGGGGAAGATAACTCACGAACAAATATCTCGTTTATGATGGGTGACCAAGAAACATACACTGTTAGCACACGGCTACACATGCAACAAGAACTCCAGGTGGAGGTGGAAAGACCAAAACATGATCTTCATGTTGGATGCTGGGCATGACTGGAACTAAACCAGTGAAGAGAACACACCATGTGATCATGATATGGCCGTGACCTGTTGTGAGTGTACACTGGAACTAAACCAGTGAAAGAACACACCATGTGATCATGATATGGCCGTGACCTGTTGTGAGTGTACACTGGAACTAAACCAGTGAAAGAATACACCATGTGATCATGATATGGCCGTGACCTGTTGTGAGTGTACACTGGAACTAAACCAGTGAAAGAATACACCATGTGATCATGATATGGCCGTGACCTGTTGTGAGTGTACACTGGAACTAAACCAGTGAAAGAACACCCCATGTGATCATGATATGGCCGTGACCTGTTGTGAGTGTACACTGGAACTAAACCAGTGAAAGAACACCCCATGTGATCATGATATGGCCGTGACCTGTTGTGAGTGTACACTGGAACTAAACCAGTGAAAGAACACACCACGTGATCATGATATGGCCGTGACCTGTTGTGAGTGTACACTGGAACTAAACCAGTGAAAGAATACACCATGTGATCATGATATGGCCGTGACCTGTTGTGTGTGTACACTGAAATACGTCACAACAAGAGGGGACAATCTCTTGAATTATTTCCCTAAGCAAATTTGGTGATCAGTTGGTAGAGAGTGTGCTGACTTTGATTAATCGATTATGATATATTGTTAAGAAAAGCTTTCAAGTGTTAGCAAACATAAATGATTAATCATTCAGGAAACATTTGTAAGAAAGGTCACTAAATGTTCCTGAAGATAAACAATTAATCAGTCTGGGCACATTATGAAGAGAGGCTACTGAGTGTTCCTAAATATCACTATTCAGTCAGTCAGGATACAGTATTAAGAAAGGCTGTCAAGTGTTCCTGCAGATGATTAATGAATCAATCAGGATACATTATTAAGACAGGCTACCAATTGTTCTTGAAGATGGATGAATAATCAATCAGTATACAGTATTAAGACAGGCTACCAGTTGCTCCTGAAGATGAATGAATAATCAGTCAGTATACAGTATTAAGACAGGCTATCAAGTGACCTACAGATGAATGATGAGTCAATCTAAATACATGATTAAGAAAGGCAATCAATAGTCAGTCAGTATACAGTATTAAGACAGGCTACCAATCGTTCCTGAAGATGAATGAATGATCAGTCAGGATACATTATTAAGACAGGCTTACAGTTGTTCCTGAAGATGAATGAATAATCAGTCAGTATATAAAAATTAAGATAGGCTACCAATTGTTCCTGAAGATGAATGAATGATCAATCAGAATACGTTATTAAGACAGGCAACCAATTGTTCTGAAGATGAGAATGAATGATCAATCAGTATACAGTATTAAGACAGGCTATCAATTGTTCCTGAAGATGAATGATGAATGATCAACCAGGATACAGTATTAAGACAGGCTACCAATTGTTCCTGAAGATGAGAATGAATGATCAATCAGGATACATTATTAAGACAGGCTACCAATTGTTCCTGAAGATGAGAATGAATGATCAATCAGGATACAGTATTAAGACAGGCTTCCAATTGTTCCTGAGAATGAAAATGAATGATCAATCAGGGTACCAATTGTTCCTGAAGATGAGAATGAGGATGATCAATCAGGATACAGTATTAAGACAGGCTGCCAAGGGTCCCTGAAGAGATAAATGATGAGTTAATCTAGATACGTGATTAAGAAAGGCAATCAATAATCAGTCAGTCAGGATGCAGTATTAAGACAGGCAATCAAGTGTCCTGCAGAAAACAAATAATCAATCAGGACACAGTATTAAGAAAGGCATTTAAGTGTCCAGCAGAAAAATCAATCAACCACAACACAGTATTAAGAAAGGCATTTAAGAGTCCTGCAGATAAAAAATCAGGCAATCAGGATACCGTATTAAGAAAGGCTACAGAGTGTCTTGCAGATAATCAATCAATCAGGATACAGTATTCAGAAATGCAATCAAGTGTTCTGCAGACAATAATCAATCAGGATGCAGCGTTAAGAAAGGCAGTCAGTGTCCTGCAGATGATTAATTAATCAGGATACAGTATTCAGAAATGCAATCAAGTGTCTTGCAGACAAATGATCAATCAGTCATGATGAAGAAAGGCAGTCAGTGCCCTGCAGATGATTAATAATCAATCAGGATACAGTATTAACAAAGGCAATCAAGTGTTCTGCAGACAAATAATCAATCAGTCACGATTAAGAAAGGCAGTCAGTGTCCTGCAAAATGCATCCGTCAGACAGATGATGGTCTGTGGCAGATGCTGGTGCTGCGTGTCTGTAACGGGGGATTTGCCCTGCTGATGATCATCGTTGTTGTCTTCTTCCTCATCTATGGCGTGGAGGTTTACTTCAAGGTGAGGGGAAACACATGGCTTACAGACAGGCAGACAGACAGGTGTGACTCAAGAATGCACTTGCATCCTATGCATTCAGATAAGCTACAAGCATATGCCAGTGTCATATATTGCACCGTTGTTGTCCATCATAATTCTCATGAACAGAGAGACTTTGAAGACGTTGATGCAGATGATGAAGATGAAGAGGAAAAGAGTTGTGATTATAATACTGACAGAAATAGATCAGGTGATGGTAATGAAGATAATACAATGACACGATGATGATAGGGAAGATTTTGATAATGAAGATGATGCCAGGCATGATGTAGGTGGAGATACAGGTAGGTGATGATGATGAAAATGACACAAGGCATGCTGATGATGATATGAGCAAATGATAATGACGACATAGGATATGTATGGCCAACCGTGACAAGCTTAGTGAAGGTCGCAAGCACTCACGCTTGTGGTGAAATGCAACAGGCTTCATGATTGGTTAGTTCTGACTGGCTGCCGCTGCTTTCTGTGAGGGGAACAAGGAGTGGTGACTGGCAGCAGATGCTGGAATGAAGCGAGGTGTGTGCCTCAATATGACATGGACAGACACAACACAGTATATCGGCAATCACGACATGAAGCGAGGGTGTGTGTGTTTCAGTGTGATGTGGGCAATACGACACTGGTATATCGGTGATCATGACATGAAGCGAGGGTGTATGTGTTTTTGAAGTGATATGGACAAATATGACACTGGTATATCAATGATCATGACATAATGCAAGGGTGTATGTGTTTTGAAGTGACATGGACAAATGTGACACTGGTGTATAACAGCAATCATGACATGAAGTGAGGTGTGTGTGTTTCAGTGTGATGTGGGCCAATGCGACACTGATATATCGGTGATCATGACATGAAGCGAGGGTGTGTGTGTTTCGATGTGACATGGACAAATATGACACTGGTATATCGGCAATCACAACATGAAGTGATGGCGTGTGTTTCTGTGTGGTGTTGGCAAAGACGGCATTGGTATATTGGCTTGTCATGACATGAGAGTTCTTATGCATTACTCAGTTTGTATATCTTTGGTGCTGCCATTATAAAGTCTTCTGGAAGATCTTGAAGCTGAGGGTGTTTTTTGGCTTAAAACTCTGAAAACTTCAGAGGGAGAGAGAGAAATGTCTGAGAGACAGACAGGCAAACAGAGATGGACACAGAGAGACAGAGAGAGAGAGAGAGAGAGAGAGAGAGAGAGAGAGCATGTCTCATTTTCACACCCTGTATGTGCACATCACACATATGTACACCCAGACATATGTACTTTACACATACATAAACTTTACACATAACACACATGCACACACACACACACACACACACACACACACACACACACACACACACACACACACACACAAGAGGTTCCATGTCACAATCAAAGTAATTTCAGTCACCCACCCCATCTCATTCCTACCACTCCCCACCATGTTCTTCACTAAAATGTGCCCATTGGTAACCATAATATGCCAGTCAAGTGATATTATGTGGGATTTATTGATCCAGATTACATTTACGTGCATGTGATCACTTTCAGTAAGGGCAATTTGAGTACACATCATCATTTTTACATCCACTGATCACAGTTTCCAGTAAGGGCCCATTTTCTACACGTCATCATTTTTACCTCCACCCCTTTTTTCAGTAAGGAAACATGTGCATACACATCATCATTTTTACATCCACTGACACAGTTGAATCTGTTGCCTACATTCTCCATTCCCTCTCCCTCCTCCATTTTTTTCATATGGAAAAATGTGCATGCACTCACACACACACACACACACATCCACACACACACACACACACACACACACACACACAAAACAATACACATGCATACACACACACACACATGGGGGGTTGACACACACACACACACATATACACACATGTCAGTATACTGGTGATGGCACAGTTAAACACACACACACACACACACACATATGCGCACACACACACACACTTTAGACTGTTCACACTGGACACACAACACACACATTCACACACTAATGGAAACAACACAAATACACACACACATTGAAACACACACACATGCACAAAGCACACACAAGGAGGTGCTGTAATAAAAAGGGATTCCTATTGGCACTAACCCTATGCCCCCTACACAATGCAAATCCCAAACGAAAAAGATCTGTTGCCATGGTACACATCAGTGAGTTTGTAAGCAAAGGCAGCAGATCTGTCTGTGATTATGTTGGGGGAAAATGCAACTCCAAATGACAAGGTCCATCTGGATCCTGAAACAGCGTGCATCATGCCTAAGTGACAAAGCTGTTTGATGCTTTGGGGCCGTGGGGGTTTGACGACAGGTTTAAGGGTATGTGGGAAAAGGTCAGCGTGGTGATGATGCAAGTTAAACATGACAATGGCTCCGCTCATAGCTGAGAGAGTACCAGACTTTAGACTGTTCAGACTGGAGAAGATAAATACATATTCATGAGCTAATGGAAAGAAGTTGGATATCATATATATGAAACCAGAATGGTGATGAAAGCAAAGGAAAGGAGGTGCTGTATTTGAAGAATGATGCAGTTGACCCTATGCACCCTATGAGATGATAAGATTGAGAATGAGGAAGATGGGTCGTGATGACAGTGGTGATGTAAGCAAAGGGTGGCAGTGATGAGGATGATCATGTAGACAGAAATACAGGAAAGTGAAGACAGCGTAGACATGAGGGGTGACATGGACAGGTGATGATAGTGTTGATGAAGATGATAAGGGGGGCAGGCAGTGAGGATGATAATGAAGATGATGGGGTCAGGTGATGATGATGGAGAAGATGATGGAGTCAGGTGGTGAGAGTGATGATGATGAAGAAGGTGATGGGGTCAGGTGATGATGATGAAGAAGGTGATGGTGTCAGGTGATGATGATGAAGGTGATGATGGGGGGTCAGGCGATGATGATGGAGAAGATGATGGTGTCAGGTGGTGAGGGTGATGATGAAGAAGATGATGGGGTCAGGTGGTGAGGGTGATGATGATGAAGAAGATGGTGGGGTCAGGTGTTGATGATGAAGAAGATGATGGGGTCAGGTGATGATGATGAAGAAGATGATGGGGTCAGGTGATGATGATGAAGAAGGTGATGGGGTCAGGTGGTGGGGTCAGGTGATGATGATGATGAAGGGGTGATGGGGTGACAGGTGATGATGATGAAGAAGATGATGGGGTCAGGTGGTGACGGTGATGATGATGAAGAAGGTGATGGGGTAAGGTGGTGAGGGTGATGATGAAGATGATGAAGGGGGGCAGGTGATGACGGTGATGATGAAGATGATGCAGGGGGGCAGGTGGTGACGGTGATGATGAAGAAGTGATGGAGTCAGGTGGTGACGGTGATGATGATGAAGAAGATGATGGGATCAGGTGGTGAGGGTAATAATGAAGATGATAAGGGGGGCACAGGTGGTGAGGGTGATGATGATGATGAGGTGATGACACTAAGGACGGGTGATGATCATGTTAGTGATGATGGTGATAATGCTGTGGACAGGTGATGATGATGATGATGGTGATGACGCTGTGGACTGGTAATGATAATGATATGATGAAGGTGATGATGCTGTGGACAGGTGATGATGCTGTGGACAGTGATGATGATGATGATGATGCTGTGGACAGGTGATGTGATGAAGATGACGTGTGGACAGGTAATGATGATGATGATGATGAAGATGATGATGAAACTGTTGACAGATAATGATGATGATGATGATGATGATGCTGTGGACAGGTGATTATAATGATGATGATGAAGGTGATGATGATGTGGACAGATGATGAAAGTGATGAAACTGTGGACAGGTGATGGTGATGATGATGATGATGATGATGATGAAGATGCTGTGGACAGGTGATGATGGTGATGATGATGATGATGATGACACTGTGGACAGGTGATGATGATGATGAAGCTGTGGACAGGTGGTGATGATGATGATGACGCTGTGGACAGGTGGTGATGATGATGATGACGCTGTGGACAGGTGGTGATGATGATGATGATGACACTGTGACAGGTGATAATGATGATGATGACGCTGTGGACAGGTGATGATGATGATGACGCTGATGATGATGATGATGATGTGGGACAGGTGATGATGATGATGATGATGCTGTAGACAGGTGATGATGATGATGATGCTGTAGACAGGTGATGATGATGACACTGTGGACAGGTGGTGATGATGATGATGATGATGATGATGATGCTTTGGACAGGTGATGATGACAATGATGACATTGTGGACAGGTGCGCGGGGCCTTCAGGGTGTCGGAGAGCGGGCTGGACACGTGGCAGCTGCACATGTCCCGATTGGGGGCTGATTGCCCAGGCCGCCCTGCAGCTCATCACCGCCCTGTTCCTTGTCTCCGACGTCGCCTTTGATGTCTGGAAGCACAAGTAAGGGCAGTACACGTCGGCATGTGTCAGTGATGTGTCATGTTTCAGTGTCAGGAAGAACAAAGAAGGGCCTTGCATGCCGTCATGTATATTTGTGGTGTCATGTTACAAGATATGGTGGCACAACTAAGAACCTAGCCTTTCTGTGTACATATCATGTCATGTTTCCACACTGGGAAACCTTAGTGAGGGCCTTTGGTTATCATGTATGATGTATGTGTACATGACACTGGGAAACCTTAGTGAGGGCCTTTGGTTATCATGTATGATGTGTACATGACACTGGCAAACCTAAGTCAGGGTCATCATGTATGATGTATGTGTACATGACACTGGGAAACCTTAGTGTGGGCCTCTGGTTATTATGTATGATGTGGGCAAGAGCAGGGAAAGGGGGACCTGCCTAACACTACACTGACACCACCAGAACAACAACAACATGTGAAGGTGTGCTGTGTTATTTTTTTACTGAAGCGAATGCAAACCTGCCATGTCCTGACTGCACCAAAGAGCCCAGAGAGGGGACTGTGAGGGTGACAGATCCAGATGTCATGGCTATATTTAGACCATTACCAGCAGACTGGGGGATAGTGAGGGTGACAGATCCAGATGCCATGGCTATATTTAGAACATTACCAACAGACTGGGGGATTGTTAGGGTGACCGATCCAGATACCATGGCTATATTTAGAACATTACCAACAGACCTGGGGATAGTGAGGGTGACTGATCCAGATACCATGGCTATATTTAGAACATTACCAACAGACTGGAGGACTGTGAGAGTGACAGATCCAGATGCCATGGCTATATTTAGAACATTACCACACAGACTGGGGGATAGTGAGGGTGACAGATCCAGATGCCATGGCTATATTTAGAACATACCAACAGACTGGGGGACTGTTGAGGGTGACCGATCCAGATACCATGGCTATATTAGAACATTACCAACAGACCTGGGGATAGTGAGGGTGACTGATCCAGATACCATGGCTATATTTTTAGAACATTACCTACAGACTGGGGGATAGTGAGGGTGACAGATCCAGATGCCATGGCTATATTTAGAACATTACTAACAGACTGGAGGACAGTGAGGGTGACTGATCCAGAAGCCATGGCTATATTTAGAACATCCAAACAGACTGGGGGATAGTGAGAGTGACAGATCCAGATACCATGGCTATATTTAGAACATTACCAACAGACCTGGGGATAGTGAGAGTGAGTGACAGATCCAGATGCATGGCTATATTTAGAACATTACCAACAGACTGGAGGATAGTGAGAGTGACAGATCCAGATGCCATGGCTATATTTAGAACATTACCAACAGACTGGGGGATAGTGAGAGTGACAGATCCAGATGCCATGGCTATATTTAGAACATTACCAACAGACTGGGGACTAGTGAGTGTGACAGATCCAGATACCATGGCTATATTTAGAACATTACCAACAGACTGGGGGGGTGATAGTGAGAGTGACAGATCCAGATGCCATGGCTATATTTAGAACATTACCAACAGACTGGAGGATAGTGAGAGTGACAGATCCAGATGCCATGGGTACATTTAGAACATTACCAACAAAACTGTTGTTGGCTCTGAGGCCGTTTCAGGATTGTGCCATGTAGGGACTTGATGAAACATGACTAGTGTTCTGTGAGGGAAAGTTTTTGCTCTGTGCATTTCTGGCAGACCCTGATCCAAATGGATGTTTTGGGCATGGTTCTGTCCTGATGGAAGTTTTGTGCATGGTTCTGTCCTGATGGAAGGTGTGTCCATGGTTTGGTCTTGATGGAAGGTGTGTGCATGGTTCTGTTCTGATGGAAGGTGTGTGCATGGTTCTGTTCTGATGGAAGGTGTGTGCATGGTTCTGTTCTGATGGAAGGTGTGTGCATGTTCTGTTCTGATGGAGGGTGGGTGCATGGTTCTGTTCTGATGGAAGGTGTGTGCATGGTTCTGCTCTGATGGAAGATGTGTGCATGGTTCTGTTCTGATGGAAGGTGTGTGCATGGTTCTGATCCTATGGAAGTTTTGTGCATGGTTCTGTTCTGATGGAAGGTGTGTGCATGGTTCTGATGGAAGGTGTGTGCGCATGATTCTGTCCTAATGGAAGGTGTGTGCATGGTTCTGATGGAAGGTGTGTGCATGGTTCTGCTCTGATGGAAGGTGTGTGCGTGATTCTGTTCTGATGGAAGGTGTGTGCATGGTTCTGTTCTGATGGAAGGCATGTGCATGGTTCTGTTCTGATGGAAGGTGTGTGCATGGTTCTGTTCTGATGGAAGGTGTGTGCATGGTTCTGTTCTGATGGAAGGTGTGTGCATGGTTCTGTTCTGATGGAAGGTGTGTGCATGGTTCTGTTCTGATGGAAGGTGTGTGCATGGTTCTGTTCTGATGGAAGGTGTGTGCATGGTACTGTCCTGATGGAAGGTGTGTGCATGGTTCTGTGTGTGCATGGATGGAAGGTGTGTGCATGGTTCTGTCCTGATGGAGGTGTGTGCATGGTTCTGATGGAAGGTGTGTGCATGGTTCTGCTCTGATGGAAGGTGTGTGCATGGTTCTGCTCTGATGGAAGGTGTGTGCATGGTTCTGTTCTGATGGAAGGTGTGTGCATGGTTCTGTTCTGATGGAAGGTGTGTGCATGGTTCTGTTCTGATGGAAGGTGTGTGCATGGTTCTGTTCTGATGGAAGGTGTGTGCATGGTTCTGTTCTGATGGAAGGTGTGTGCATGGTTCTGTCTGATGGAAGGTGTGTGCATGTTCTGTCCTGATGGAAGGTGTGTGCATAGTTCTGTCCTGATGGAAGGTGTGTGCATGGTTCTGTTCTGATGGAAGGTGTGTGCATGGTTCTGTTCTGATGGAAGGTGTGTGCATGGATATGTCTTGATGGAAGGTGTGTGCATGGTTCTGTTCTGATGGAAGGTGTGTGCATGGTTCTGTTCTGATGGAAGGTGTGTGCATGGCTCTGTTCTGATGGGAAGGTGTGTGCATGGTTCTGTTCTGATGGAAGGTGTGTGTGTGTGTGCATGGTTCTGTCTGATGGAAGTGTGTGCATGGTTCTGTTCTGATGGAAGGTGTGTGCATGGATATGTCTGATGGAAGGTGTGTGCATGGTTCTGTTCTGATGGAAGGTGTGTGCATGGCTCTGTTCTGATGGAAGGTGTGTGCATGGTTCTGATGGAAGGTGTGTGCATGGTTCTGATAGAAGGTGTGTGCGTGGTTCTGTCCTGATGGAAGCTTTGTGTGGGTTGACTAGGTTGCCAGTGCTAAGTCAGAACTTCTACGACATTGGTTTCCGCATCGTGGAGTTTGGTGTGGCCCTGTGTTACCTCTGTGTTCTTTGAAACTGTGGCCAGTGAGTGTTTGTGATCCTGTGCATGTGTGTGTGTGTGTGTGTGTGTGTGTGTGTGTGTGTGTGTGTGTGTGTGTGTGTGTGTTATGTGTGTGCGCGCACACATGCACATGTATTTATGTGTATGCACATTTATAGTTGCATGCATTTTGCGTACTTGTGCACATGTGGCTGTGATTATATAGGTGCAGGCTCACATACATGCATGTATGTACACGAGCATCCTGGACAAAGATGACGTGTATTCAAATGTTACCTCGGTCTTCATTGACCAAAGAAGCACCTGCGTTCTATCATGATGGAGATAATGTATGGTGCTCTTTGTTAAAAAAATGTGATGTTGCCTAATTATGGTGAAACTGATTCTTTTCAGTGGGGGGGTGGGGGTGGGGTGGGTTGGCTGTTGATAGAGAATGGCTTTATCGACCCCCACTCTGTCAGTAATCAACACTGACTACACAGTATTAGGCAAAGGCCATGTGTTGCTCACCCAGTCAGTGTCAGCACTGGCACATGTTGTGGAACAGTTGTTTTCTGTACCCCACACTGTCAATTGGCAGCATTCACCAAATATTGCAGGATGATCACCACATAGATTCCACACTGTCAGTTGGCAACATTCACCAGATATTGCGGGACAATCACCACATAGATTCCACACTGTCAGTTGGCAGCATTCACCAAATATTGCGGGATGATCACCACATAGATTCCACACTATGAGTTGGCAGCATTGAATGCATATTGTCGGTCAGTTGCCATACATTTTCAACACTTACCAGCATGTTGTCAGTCAGTTGCAGAACATTTTTCTACAACTGTTACCATTGAATGCATGTTGTCGGTTAGTTGCCATACATTCTCAACAACTGTTAACATTGAATACATGTTGTCAGTTAGTCACCATACATTCTCAACGACTGTTACCATTGAATACGTGTTGTCGGTTAGTCCATACATTCTCAACGACTGGCAACATTGAATATGTGTTGTTGGCTGATCGCCATACATTCTCAATGATTGTTGACATTGAATACATTTGTCGGCTGATCACTATACATACTGGACCATTTCTCTCTCTCTGTCTCTCTCTCTCTCTGTCTCTCTCTCTCATGCGTGCTTACACACACACACACCACACACACACACACACACACACACACACACACACACATCTTACATCACCAAATATTGAAAGAAGTTGATTTAAAGAAACACACATGCATACTCACACACTTTTCACTGTTCCATTTTTCTTAAGGTTAAATAATTGAATCTCTTACATCCAACATTTGCCGCACACCATTCCCCTGCTTCCCTCTAATTGGATAGTGATGACCTGCCAAACTGCATGGACATTGGCCTCACATTGTTCCCCCGTTTCCCTCTAGTTTGGATAGTGACGACCTGCCCCGAAATGGACATGGCCACACATTGTTCCCCCCGTTTCACTCCAATTTGGGTAGTGACGACCAGCCAAACCCATGGCCCTGTTCCTCCTGTTTCCCTCTAATTAAGATAGCGATGACCAGCCAAACCCCATGACCCTGTTCCCCCTGTTCCCCTCTAATTTAGGATAGCGATAAGCAGCCAAACCCCATGGCCCTGTTCCCCCTGTTTCCTCTAATTAGGATAGCGATGACTAGCCAAACCCCATGGCCCTGTTCCCCTGTTTCCCTCTGATTAGGATAGCGATGACTAGCCAGACCCCATGACCCTGTTCCCCCTGTTTCCCTCTAATTAGGATAGCGATGACTAGCCAAACCCCCTTGGCCCTGTTCCCCCCTGTTTCCCTCTAATTAGGATAGCGATGACTAGCCAAACCCCATGACCCTGTTCCCCCTGTTTCCCTCTAATTAGGATAGCGATGACTAGCCAAACCCCATGACCCTGTTCCCCCTGTTTCCTCTATTAGGGTGCGATGACTAGCCAACCCCATGGCCCTTTTCCCCTCTAATTAGGATAGCGATGACTCGCCGCAAACCCCAGGCCCAGTTCCCCCTGTTTCCCTCTAATTAGGATAGCGATGACTAGCCTAACCCCATGGCCCTGTTCCCCCTGTTTCCCTCTAATTAGGATAGCGATGACTAGCCAAACCCCATGACCCTGTTCCCCCTGTTTCCCTCTGATTAGGATAGCGATGACTAGCCAAACCCCATGGCCCTGTTCCCCCTGTTTCCCTCTAATTAGGATAGCGATGACTAGCCAAATTAAATGACCCTGTTCCCCCAGTTTCATTCTAGTTTGGGTAGTGATGACCAGCCAGCCCTGTTCCCCTGTTGCAGACCTGAGGAATTGTGGGTGCTGAACCCCAAACGGATTTTCCGCTCCTTCGATTCCAGCGTCGCCGCAAACTGACAGAGCAGGAGATATGGAGGACAGATCGATGGCGGGGGGGAGAGTCCCCATAAGTGCTCAGGGCAGTGAGCATAGCTATGACACGTTGACAAAGGCAAGTGACATGGGCGCATGATTAAAGAGATCAGTGTGAAAAACTGTGAGCTGAGTGATATGTGTCTGTCTACAATGAAATGCTGGCATTGAACAACTTTGATACTGGCAGCTGACATGTATGCATGATTAAAGATATTAGTGTGAAAAACTATGAGTGGAGAGATATGTGTCTGTCTGCGATGATGAATGCTGGCATTGAAAACTCCATTGCATTGTTTAGAAAAAAAAAATTAATTGATCACTGCAGCAAGCCATAGGACAGATGGTGGATGACTGACTGATGAGATGACTGACAATGCACTGACTGATGAGATGGCTGACAATGAATCGGACTGATGATGAGATGGCTGACAATGGACTGACTGACTGATGAGATGACTGACAATGACAATGAACTGACTGATGAGATGAGATGGCTGACAATGAATGACTGACTGATGAGATGGATGACAATGAACTGACTGATGAGATGACTGAGGATGACTGACAATGACTGACTGATGAGACTGACTGACAGATGACTGACTGACTGACTGATGAGATGACTGACAATGACTGACTGATGAGACTGACTGACACTGACTGACTGATGAGATGACTGACAGTGACTGACTGATGAGACGACTGACAGTGGACTGACTGACTGATGAGATGACTGACAATGAACTGACTGATGATGAGATGACTGACAGTGGACTGACTGACTGATGAGATGGCTGACAATGAACTGACTGATGAGATGACTGACAGTGGACTGACTGAACTGATGAGATGGCTGACAATGAACTGACTGACTGATGAGATGGCTGACAATGAACTGACTGACGTGATGTCTGACAATGGACTGACTGACTGACAAGATGACTGACAATGGACTGACCAATGAGATGACTGACAATGGACTGACTGACTGACTGATGAGATGACTGACAATGGACTGACTGATGAGATGACTGACAATGGACTGACTGATGAGATGACTGACAATGGACTGACTGCTGATGAGATGACTGACAATGGACTGACTGCCTGATGAGATGACTGACAATGGACTGACTGATGATGAGATGGCCTGACGATGGACTGACTGATGAGATGGCTGACAGTGGACTGACTGACTGATGAGATGACTGACAATGGATTGACTGACTGATTAGATGACTGACAATGGACTGACTGACTGATGAGATGGCTGACAATGGACTGACTGACTGGTGAGATGGCTGACATTGGACTGACTGACTGATGAGATGACTGACGATGTGACTGACAGACAGACTGACTGAAGTGGACTGACTGACTGATGATGGACTGACTGACTGATGAGATGACTGACTATGGACTGACTGACTGATGAGATGAATTACTATGGTCTAGAGAGAGAGAGAAAGGGAGAAAACTCATAATGTCATCGCATTCTTTTAAGTGGTGGGTACGAGGGTCACAGTCTGTCAATTGGATATGAAATCGTATGGTTTTTTTTTTTACATATGTGACTTGTTAAATTATTGTTTCCCTCTGCAGATTGTATGGCTGAGCTCTTCGAAACTTCAAGTAAGACGGGAAAAAAACATCAGTAAGTGGGAAATGTCATGTGTCGCAAGTATATTATGGTACAAAACAGTAAAAGAATGAATACTTGCATTTTTCATACAACCAGGCTTTAGCTGTTGCAGTCTTGTTGCGTTAAATGCAGGTTTTTGAGAACAGTAAATGTGAATCGTAACAACAAAAAAATCAATGTCAACTGAACGTGCCCTAGGAAATGAAATTCATTTCCAGTTACGGTTTCTGTTTTTGAGTTTATCATAAAGACAGAGAAGTGTAATGAGTACTTTGGATCACATTCGACTCTGTTATCAATCTAATGCTATTGACAAAAAGGTTATGTAGGTATACCCTTGATGTCAGAATGTCAGAATTTTCTTTTTGAAAATGGGGGTGGGGGGGTGGGGGGATAACAACACATGGAACAACCTAGCTCTGTCACACTAGGGTTTTGTTTTTTATGTATCCATAGGTTTGCTTTCAGTTTTAAGCAGTGCTCTTTTAAGAAGGTTATTGATGCCTCAGTATTGCTAGGTAGAATATCATCAGTTTTTTGGTTTTTTGTTTTTTATCAATCTGCTGTGCCATAGTTGCTATGATAGCCTGATTAGTGAAATGAAACATAGGTCATCATGGAAAGCTCAGTTGCACAAACTTTGCTTTTATCTGAAATACACACACACACACACACACAACACACACACACCACACACACAATGCTCACAAGCTGGTACACTCAAATAGGAAGGGAGATGAAGGGGTGTGTGGGGAGGGGGAGGTTGAGTTGAGTTTGATTTTATGTTTACGCTAGGAAAAATATCTCAGTAATCGAGTATCCTGTCTTTCCTGCTTTCAGATCAGCTGTTCACAAAAATTGCGGAGGATTACTTGAAGCAAAAGATTGCAGTGGAAGAGAGTAAGTAACAAGTGGTTATTTTTTTCCTTAGGTAGCTCTGAAGATTTTTCTTTTTTTTCATAAAAATTTTAACTTTATTTTTTTTGTTGTTAAGGGAAAACTTCTTGTGTCCCAACCCCTCACCCCCCCCAAAAAAACCCACATTTTTTTTTAATGTCATCAGCAGGATGGAAAAATGTTGGCAACCTTTTGAGCAACAAAAAAAAGAGAAAAAAAAAAGTGAAGTGTTATGAAAATCAAGTAAACATGATCTGCTGTCTGTATGGAAATGAATTTGTAACATTAGCATTGAATTAAACTCCATTCCTATGCAAGTGTGAGTTGAACACTGTTACCGTATTTCTTTCATCTAAAAAAAA
>JADBJO010026012.1:12500-23041 GCA_016801955.1 Conus betulinus | reverse complement strand
GGCAAGGGGCTGGGATCGAAAAGGCGACCGCACCCAAAGGAGCAGCACAGACCAAAGAAAAAAAACACAAGGACTGTTATTATATAGAAAAAGACACAAAAGTGTGTTTAAAACAGGACATGTGACCCCAACGCATAGGGTTAAAAAAAAGTAAGTAATGACAATAGGTGGTAGTAATGGAAATCACAACATGAGCCATGCTTCTAACTTGGAAACATAAAAAATAATTTATTGTCATTCATATTTTTTTCTTATTAAATTATTAGTATTTTTTTTTCATGTCCGCCCCTTTTCGCCCTCAGAGGCAGTGCAAAAACACCACCCACGACACTCCTTCCGACCACACACCCCAAAAACCCCCGACATCCCGTCCACAGCTACAGCCCGGTCGGCCCCCGCCGCAGCCCCCGGTGGGCACCGGACAATCCACAGGAGCAGCCAATGTCAAAGTCGTGAAGAGGCAACCCACCGGAGGAGGACACTGCTTATGCAACTGCTGCCGATTCACTTCAGTGGATGTTCAATGAATGCAATGCGCACCTGTTCTGATCTAATCATTACAGCGTGGAACAAACCACCCACCAACTAAGCCCCCTACTGGGGGGGATAATAAAGGTCCGACTGGGACAACAATTGTACCGAGGGCCGCGGACGTTCAAGGCTATCGTTCAGGTTCGTTCGGCTAGAAAACCGCATAATCGAATTTTCTTTTTTCCCTCCTTTTTCTTCTTTTTTGTTGCGAAAGATACTTGGCTAACATAAGATTAAATTGTATAGTCCTGGAACCACCGAACCTGTCTAAATTAATCAGTTAGAAAAAAAAAAAAAAAAAAAGTTGGCAAATTAATTGAAGCTAAAAAAAGATCTAGTTGCAAATAAAGTTGAAACGACTGCAGGGCGGAAAAACATCTAAACATGGCAAACGCAGAATGGAACAAGCACAGGTGCGTTTTCAGAAGGGCAAAGCTACTGGTACAGTTTCACCAAGAAAGAACGCGAGACCACAACGACAGAAAAAAATGGAAGAGGAACAAGTTCCAATGTTTTGCCGCCCATCTGCATTTTATGCAAGAAGACCAAGTGGAAAACGCAACACAGCCACAGGAACATGGTGTCCAGGAAAAACTTTGCCAAGTAAGTATTTAAAGCATTTTTGTTATGACAGTAAATAAATTTTGATGTGGTGTCACGCACCACATAGTGAATGACAAACATGTCATGAGCAAACAGATATCTGTGCTGACATCAGACACAACTTCAGTAAACATGGGGATGTTGCTGATGCAAACTGACAAATTTATCAGAGAGAGAGAGAGAGAGAGAGAGAGGAGAGAGAGAGAGAGAGAGAAGGGATTGATACCCAGTTTCACAAACTGCTACCAATCTAACCTATCCCTACCATTCTCTAACCACCACCCCCACTTCCCTCCCCACCTCACCCACCCCTTCTGGCATCCCATTCCATTTCAAGTCAAGAACACTTTATTATCTCCATGACATGATGTGTGGTGTGTGTGTGTGTGTGTGTGTGTGTGTGTGTGTGTGAAAGACTGAAGGAGTGAGGTAGTGTGTCTCTGTCATTTGTTCTCATTTACACTTCCCCACCCTCTTCCCCATCCCTTCACCTAAAACAAATTGGCATAAAACACAATGTGTGCTGTAGACTGTCACTAGTGTCAGCTGCTGTGCTGAGTAGCCACTGAATGTGTTTACCCATGGTCATTGAGTTTGTGAGAGTGTGCTAGTCTGACGGATCCCAGTCTGACAACTGACAAAGATATTGTTTTTTTTTTGCTTTGTTGATTAATACATGTTTGTCCTTTATATTCAAATCAAAACAAACCAGTACAACTGTACCAAAATACAATTTTAAGACATTACTGAGTGCGCACTAATTGATGTCAAAATAGTAATAATACTAATGATGGTGAAACTACTGCTAATAAAGCATTGATCATCAAAAAACAAATGTTACAAAGCATGAATCCTGCACTTAAAAAATCTATGCAGTGTGCAGAATCAAGAAAAGCAAAAAATTGGGTAATTTGATATGTAGCTTTATTTTCTAGAAATGAAAGATGTGACTGACATAGGGACAATCAGCATAAATTTTAGTGTCATGTGTATGATTTACATGTAGCATAGGTAAGTTTTTTTACTTTTGATGGGTGTGTGAATTATCAAAATTTCACTTTTAAATCATATGTAAGGGCATGGGTATTTGAATGCATAGTTGTATATCCAGATTGGTTAAACATTAGCATGTGTGTGTGTGTGTGTGTGTGTGTGTGTGTGTGTGTGTGTGTGTGTGTGTGTGTGTGTGTATGCATTAATATGTAATCGGTATACCAACAGGGAGGCCCTTCAGCAGAAGATTCTATGATGCCGTTGTCAGTCTTCAGAGAGCTGATGTCCTCCATGACATTCAGTACAGACCAGACTTTCTAGCTGTGGAGGCAAAGTAAGTTCACATACTCACCCCATTTTTCACACTGAAGACCTCTCTCTCTTTCACGCATGCTGGGCACCTGTTGTGTGTGTGTGTGTGTGTGTGTGTGTGTGTGTGTGTGTGTGTGTGTGTGTGTGTGTGTGTGTGTTGCTGTTGTTTTTTCTTGTTTTTGTTGAGAAGTGTATGACAGGTGTCATTGTATGTGTGTGTCTGTGTGCTCAAGAGACTGACAGATGCAGAAAGAAAATGTTCATAGATTCTTGTTTGAAGAACAAAACAAAAAAAAAAAAAAAAAAAAAAAATAGTAAGTTAGACCTACTTTCTCATTTGGGATTTTTTTTTTCTCTCATCTAACATCCCTTTTGGTCATAATGTTTCATCAGTTTTCTTTCATATTCATTCATCCAGTCCACCATTCTCCTCCTAGTCTTACATTCTTTTTGTGCCTTCACTCTCAAGCTACCTTTTTGTGGTGGAACTTCACTATAGTGCATTCCTTTTTTTCCCCATATTTATGGTATGCTAATCCCAATCCACTTTCTTCCTTACCCATTTTACTTTGGTGCTATATACTGCCTTTTGAGAGTTACCAATTGATGTGATGGTTTTTGTTATTGTATTTATTTATCCAAAAAAAAGTGATGATTATAATACTAATAGGGATGATGATGTGACTGTGGTTATGTTGCTATTTGTTATTTTTGTTTTAAGAATTCACCAGTATATTTTATATATATTTCAAAACTTTTTCTATTATTCTCCCTCGCTGTTCTCCCTGTCACCTCCCTCTCCTTTGCCCCCATCCCCTCCCTCCCTCCCTCACTCTGAGCCTCTTGTCTTAGTTTTAATATCAGTCTTCATTGCTCTCACAGGTATCACAACTCCTGGTACAGAATCTGATGCATACAGCATCCAAGGGGACAGTGAAGGCCAAAACAACTGATTGTGATGGTTCATCCATCCAGTCAACTTCTACCCTGTGTTCACCACGCCCATTCCAGAAATCATTTGATTCATTCTGTGTGAATGTCATAGAACCACAACTGTGGAAGGGTGGAAGAATTGCCACCATCACTAAGCTCAACAGACTGTTTAGGCAAATATGTCAAGAGGAGGAAAATATTTCTTTGAGCAAACATTGTAAAAGCACATATTTGAAAACATGCCTTCAGGCAGTATACTCTTACATTGTTTTTGCAGGGCAAAGGTGCAAAAGCAAGTCACAGGTGTGTTTTTTTTTTTTTTTTCCAGTGCTGGGCAGAGCATTGTTGTGAGCACAGAACTAGAAGACACTGAAACTGACAACAGTGATGAATCAGAAGACAGTGACTTAGAGAGTAATGAGTCTAAACAATGATGTCATCTATACTCAGGATCTTAAGGCCCAGAGGAATACAGCTGTTACAGACTCTAATGCTGCAGAAACTGTCAGTGAGACAAAGGCTTGTGAAATAATTGAAGAGATAACTGCAGAAGCTGCAAGTGATGATTCGGAAATAAATGGAAGCAACTTTACATGTCTGCTCTTTTTGTGAGGAATGTTTTGAGAACAGCTCCCAAAATAGCTTCATGACCTCCTTCTTCAGATGATGGAAATGAAGACAATCTTTTAAAAATTGTTCTTGCTGAGTTATTCAACTTCATTGCCTGGATCTGTGGTTTCACATGTGAATTTGAACAGGATCATGTATATGTTCCATGAGATGTAAAGCAAAGAACTACTCTCCATCTCACAGAACATTATTTCCTTGGCCACCAAGAATTACACCAAGAATTGCATGATCACACCAAAGCAGATCATGCATGCTTGGGATGGCGGTAAGACACATAACAGGATCAGGAAGACTTGTTAACATACTGAATGGCTCGGGGGCATATCTCAGAGACAACACTTCAGAGAGTTGAGACATCTATCGCTGAAGCTGAAATGAGAAATCCAGTGCCATCTTCTATGAACAGGTCTCAATATCTTGGTATGGGACAACATTTGATTTCGAAGAAGAAACTAAGAATGGACAAAACACAACTCACTGTGTGAATGGGATTGCAATTCAGTGTGGATAACATGCCAGCTACATTTGTGGAAAATGCCACTACCCATAATTCTAATGTCAGCAATTCCAGGAAAAGAAAACTGGAGTGTGGTGAGACTAACATTGTGTATTTCTCTAAAAAGAGGACAGATCCTCAGTTTGCAGAACTAGGTTCTACTGATGGTGCACAACAAAATGTCAAAGTGACCATTGTAAAACAAGACATGTTGTATTTTGTGCTCAAGCTATGCGCCCAGTCACTTACTCGACTGTGTGGTCCTAGTCTTCCCAGCTGAGTCCGCAGCAAACTCAACTCTGGGTAGGAGCCGGTCGGGGCAGAAAAACCCACATGACTCCGAAGGGATTCGAACCCACGAGCTCCCAGCTGGGAGTCCGAGATGCTAACCACTTTCGCCACGGCGGCTGGTGAAACAGAAAATTTGAATCCCTGTTTCACACAGTGCAAATTGTTGTAAAGAAACTGCTTGAACAAGCAAACAAACAGCAACAACAACAACAACAACAATGAAATACAAATAACACGCAATTTGTAAATGGAAACAGGACAAAAAAACAACAAAAAAAACAAACCCACCAACCAACAAACCAAAAAAACTAACAGCGACAAGAAGAAAAGAAAGAAAAGATAACGAAAAGAAATTGGCAATGTTCGGAGTCAAGTCTCTGACCCTAGGGTATAAGGCATTTTCATTGTGTATCGCCCAACACACAATCGTTTCTGCTCAGAGTGTGAAATAAGTTAGCAATTATGATGGGGCATGAAGCATATATTGATTGTCACATTGCGTGTAGCCTACTGTGCAATAAAACCTCGGAGAAGTGTCATCATCATAAAAAAGAAGGGGGGAGAATAAGGAGGCGGAGGTGTGCATTTCTATAAAATAATGATTACAAAAACCTGGGGGGGGGGGGGGGGGGGCTTTGAAGACCTCGCAAGACTCGGAATCAAAGACCTCCACATTACAAGATGATGTTCTGACTAACTGACATGGAGACCATCAGCCTGGCGCTTACAACCCTGACGACCCAGTCATCCATACGAACTATTCACACGTGAGGCAAATCATCTCCAAACAATGAATCCGTAATTAAAAGAGATTCCTCGGAGATCCTAGCAATATATCCTTTGGCGTTGTATATGTTTTTGCCATCCTACGACGTATGGTCACTGACATCTGAATTTGGCGGTAACGTTCGCCACATCCACTCTCGTGAAACCACGCCGCCCGGTTTCACTCGCAACTCTGTTTGTTAACTCTTAATGAGCAGGCATACGGTATGTAATTTCATGCAGCCAGTGTAAAGGGTCACAGGTCACATGTCAGCGACTATTTTTCAATCGAAAGAAGAGCATTTTTTTTCCCGGAGCGAAATCGCCGAAGCATAAGGGCGGTCAATGCGACTGGATCCAGATCTACTCGTTTATTAGATCTGAAGTGTAACCATTCAGTGGTTCAGGATGACATGTCCGTTTTACATCAAGGTCACCCATTCTGTTTATGCACAGGTACTGATAACAACAACAACAACAACGACAACAACAATAACAGCAAAACAACAACAATAGTAATTTAGGGTCCATTTTGCGCCCAGTGTGAGAAGATAAGTGATTTGCTCATTTTTCGTTTTCGTTGTGCTGAATGTTGTTTGTCTTTCCTGAAGTAGACGTAAGAGGTCGAAACGCGTGGTGTTCAGTCTTGCAAGTTTTTTTCCCTTCTGTCTTGCGGAATAGGAATTTTTCTTTAAATTTGTGTCAGTTTCCGCCTGCAGTCACCTCACTTTGAAACTAACAACAACAACAACAATAATGATAATAATAATAGCAATAATAGTAATAATGATGATCATGATGATGACAATAACAATAATGATACAGATGATGATGATGATTCTGCCTTAATATCTCTTCATATGAACACACACACACACACACACACACACACACACACACACACACACACACACACACACACACACCCGCGTGCGCATGCACGCACGCACGCACGCACGCATGCACACACGCATTCACACACACACACACACACACACACACACACACACACACACACACACACACACACACACGCACACACACATACGCACACACACACACACACACACACACACACACACACACACACACACACACACACACACACAACTGTAATCTATCGTTTTTGAAAAACAATGCAGAACAGACAGGATAATTTTCCCACAAAGTACGTAGTAATTTAGACACAAACGAGACGTTGTCGGCCCAAGTGTCACAACATATCTGACTTACCCCTGCCCAAACGCTGGTGATCTTATACCATTAATGTATGTGATACAATGTAAGACAGCCGCGCTCAACGTAAAACTGTAAAAAAAAAAAAAAAAAAAAAAAAAAAAAAAAAATGATTGCACGTGTCGGAACGCTTAAATATCTGACCCACCGTGACACAATTCTGACGTGACTTACAGGATTTCCAACGGGACGTTAAAACTGTTTAATACTAGTGGGACAGACTTAGCAGCAGACCGACTTACGGAAAGCTGAGGGATGCATATGACAATCGCTTCACGGTGGCGTTTTTCGCCGGTGGGCTCTGCCTCATTTTGGGCTGGTACACCATTGGGAAGGCTCCCATGGAGGTTCTGTCGTGTCACATCCAATAGTCATTACGCAATGGCATCTGCCAGGGAGCAGATATGTCCCGTGACGTCTTAATGGAACGCCCTGTGTGTGCCTGCACCCCTATGTGAACACAACGCAGGCTTCCAAGGTTGGTGCAGGATTGCTCCTAGCTGGCTGGTTCGGCAGTTGAGGACAGTACTTCTCTGGGCCCCAGCAGCACCGTTGGGTGTATCTTTTTCTTTATTCGACTGATCTGAACATTGCGACGGCTGATCTTAACATTACGACGGCTGATCTTAACACTGCGGTGGATGATCTGAACAATGCGACGGCTGATCCTAACATTTCGACGGCTGATCTTAACATTGCGACGGCTGATCTTAACATTGCGACGGCTGATCTTAAAATTGCGACGGCTGATCCTAATATACTATGCACAAAATGAAACGCATATTGCAGTCATTTGACGCGTCATTTAGCATTTAAAATATTACAACCACAGAAGAAATAAGACATCAATCTACTGTTGTGTCTATTCATTATGTCGGACTATTCACACTGGACTGAGTTCCCTGCTATACGGGGCATGTTTCTGTCAAAATATTCCTTAATATTTTCATCGAAAAAAATATGCGTTTCTTTTTGTGCACAGTATATTTCGACGGCTGGTCTTAACATTGCGACGGCTGATCTTAACATTTCAACGGCAGATCCTAACATTTTGACGGATGATCCTAACATTTTGACGGCTGATCCTAGCATTTTGACGGCTTGACATTGCGACGGCTGATCTTACCATTGCGACGGCTGATCTTAACATTGCGACGGCTGATCTTAACACTGCAGCGACGGCTGATCTGAACATTGTGACGGCTGATCTGAACATCGTGACGGCTGATCTGAACATTGTGACGGCTGATCTGAACATTGTGACGGCTGATCTGAACATCGTGACGGCTGATCTGAACATTGTGACGGCTGATCTGAACATTACGACGACGGCTGATCTGAACATTACGACGACTGACCTTAACATTGCGATGTGTCTATATAAACGTAGTACATTCTTTTCCTCTTCTTTTTGTAAGCTCAATTACAGAGAGAGAGAGAGAGAGAGAGAGAGTTCATACTAAAAATGGCAGAGAGTTAATACTAAAAGTGGTAGAGAGAGAGAGAGAGAGAGAGAGAGAGAGAGAGAGAGTTCATACTGAAAGTGGTAGACAGAGAGAGAGAGAGAGAGAGAGAGAGAGAGAGAGAGAGAGAGAGAGAGAGAGAGAGTTCATACTGAGAGAGAGAGAGAGAGAGAGAGAGAGAGAGAGAGAGAGAGAGAGATTGGACCAACTGAACAGACTAATTTCCCTTTTTTCTTTGTTTATTTATTTTTTTGTGTTTTACTTGGGCTTGACAGGCAGGCAGCAAACAACCATTTGGCTTCACACGGAAAGCCGAGGTTCACATGCGCTGTACGCTTTGTGTGGCAGTGCGGAAAGCGGTGCGAGAGCCGCACGTGCGCCGCGTGCGGCAAGAGCTGGCTAGCATGAGGCAGCGGCTTCAGACGGTGTTGGAGTGTCCCACATCACCACTGTTTGGCAAGCTGTATGGATCAGTGCATGGAGAAATTCAGTCAACTTTCCCCAAGTGCCAGAGTTCCACTGACAGAACTTGCAGAATTCAGGTGAGTCATTTTTAGTTGAGTCAGAAAGAATTTTCTGTGCGAAAGCCATGTTGGTTTAGTCCTAGGCTGCTGTTACTCGTTGCTACAGCATGTTATGACAACCGCCCCCCCCCCCCCCACCCCCCATTTGTGTTGCAGTAGAAAAGAAAAAGATTTGCCATACCCTCTATTTCCCCCTCCCTCCCCCCCAACCTCTCCCGCCTTCAGGCGCCCTCTCTCATCCCTGTTTCCGACAACAGGAATTTTCTCCCTTCCGATAATAACATCGATTTGTGATAAAAACGTGAAGCGGCATGTTACCTTGACATGATTTCGGCAAACCCTCAATTTTCGGGGTCTTGTTTAGGGTACGAATTGCCGCCTCAGAACAAAATGTCTCCGTGTGACATTCTTTACCGACGTTGCAGTACAAAAATGTCTCTCGGGAACCTGGGTCACACACAGACACACAGACACAGACACACACACACACACACAGACACACACACACACACAGACACACACACACACACACACACACACACATGTATATATATATATATTTATATACACATACTATATGTATATATGTATAGACACACACACACACATACACACACACACACACACACTCACGCACGCACACACACACACACACACACACACACACACACACACACACACACACACACACACACACACACATATATATATATATATATATATATATATATATATATATATATATATATATATATATATATATGTGTGTGTATATACATATATATATATACACACATTTTTTTTTGTACTGGCAGATCACCTTTTCATGAACACTGTTGAACAACGTATCACCATAATTATGTGAATGTACAGTTTGGAGTCTGGTCTGACCGGTCACATGTTTGTGATATGGATGCACGAGATGCGTCAAGTAAGGAACTGATGGTTAGCGCCGACACAGTATTGGCAATGACTAGTTTCGACGATGGTAAAGATGTGTTCTAATGTGAATGAGTGGTCATCGTGGTGGTGGTGGTAAAAGTAGGCCCAGTCTGTGTGACATCCCTGAGTGTACTGATATTCCAAGGTTGAAAGAATGGCAACCTGATGGCGACAAGAACGACGAAGACGACGCGATGGCGATGAAGACGCGACGACGACTACGACAACAATGACGATGATGTTGCTGGATAACACTGCATTTTGCCAGTGGTGTGTGACATGTATTATCAGGGACTAGTGGCCCGAGAAATATGTCTGAATAACAGTGCTAGACTCGCACAACTTTCGGCTTTTTTTTTTTTTTTTTTTTTTAAACTCGATTTCGACAGACTTTTTTTTTTGTTTTGTTCTTGTCTGTTTTATTTTGTTTTTGAAATGCCGAATAGAAATCTGCAATTGATGACCACTCAGGAATACTCATTCCTCTCTCTCTCCACTTTGTACACCTAGACTTCGTAATAAGTGACCACTCAAACACTATCCATAACCGTACATGCCGATAAATGCCGATAATGTGTTCCATAATAAACACAGATAATTAAGTGACCTGGCGGCACAGAACAATGTCGCCCTGTGTGGGGAAACCAATGGGACAGTCTGTACCATGGTGACGTTTTATACTGAGAACGTCCATACAACATATCACCCGGGGTGACATTCTTTACCAGGGTGACATTTTGTACCATGTCGGAACAAAAATGTTTCCGGGAGATATTTGTGTAGCAAGGTGACATTTTGCACCGCAACCCCCTCATCCCCCCC
>JADBJO010026012.1:0-7500 GCA_016801955.1 Conus betulinus | reverse complement strand
AAAGGTATCAAAAAAGAAGAAAAAAAAAAGAAGAACAAAAAGCAAAACAAAAAAAAACACAAAAAAACAAAAAAGGCGGGGGAATGTCAGTAGTGGGGTGGTGGTAGTGGTGTGTGGTGGTGGTAGGTGTAGTAGTAGTAGTAGTAGTAGTAGTAGTGTATTGTACTTCCATCATTTTTTTTTTCATTTTTGTTACCATTATTATCATAATTCTAACCCGTATTGTCTCCCCTCCTAGCGGCCTCGTTTGCATTCCCCATCTATTTTGCGCCCTGAGTGAGAAGAAAACGAGACTGTTTGTCCTTCATTTCCATTGTCTTGAATGTTGTTTGTCTTGCCTGGAGAGGACGAAAGAGGTCGAAACGCGTAGTGTTTCTTTGGTAATTTTGTTTATTCTTTCGTTTCGCGGCACAGTAATTCTGTCGTTACTCTTGTTTTTCAATATCCGCATGCAGTCATCTCATTTTGGATCTGGTAGAAAAACCAACCAACCAAACAAGCGATGCAGTAGTCTGTAAGCTTAGTTAAAAAAGGGTAATTGTAGCAATTTTCGTCCGATATACTGCTATACTGTTACATTTTCTGTTGAGATTGCAGCATGGCCAAGCTTGACATGAATCGAAAGACAAAATTCTGCTTTCTTCAGGTTCTGTTGACTGATAACTACTAAATTCAAAATACACTTGTATTTACACGCCGGCGGATCCAGGAAATTTGTTCTTGACACTTTTTCACAGACTTGAAGGGCAAAAAGAAGACGAAAAGTCGGTTGAGGTAAAAACCCGCCTCCCCAACAAAAATAGTTGCAGCAACCTACAGCCCTGATTGAAAAAAAAACCGAAACAAAAACAGACCATCATTAATCAGAGATGATTTGTGCAAAGGGAGCAGTAACCCAACCTTATGCAACCACAACTTTTCTTTAAATTTTCAAAAGGATATTTAGGTAAATCCGCCAGGACAAAGAAAATGACAAAAGACAAAACACGACGTGTTTTGACCTCTTAGGTCTTTTTCAGCAAGATAACAAACAATATTCAGGACAATGAAAACGAAGAACGGACAGTCACTTATCTTCTCAACTTCGGCACAAGGTGAGCGTTCAACATTGTGCTTTTACACTTACATTTCCTTTTAAAACGTGTTTCAGTTTTCGCCTGCAGGCATCTCACTTTGAAACTAAGTTTTGTTGTAGTCAACGTGGATAGACAGCAACTGTGACCCGAAACGGGGAAACTCGAAACAACAGTCACAGTACAGCAGAGTATGAAACGGCGTAGTCACACCTTCATGTTCATGATCAACGAGGGATGAGGACGATTAGCAACGACGCTATACAGTTCAGTTTGGTCCTGGACAACAAGGCAGGGCTGCATTCTACGCTCAGGGCCCATGACATATTTGGGTATCAACCAGGCCTGAGAGATAGAGACATCTGCAACGTTTGTTCGGAAATTGGGGCGATTCTGTCTGACGCGCGTTCATCATAAGTGGATGAAACTTACTGCGTGGTTGCCATTTGAGTTCACGTAACAGCCAGTCACTCTGGTTTTTACCAGAATTGAAAACGACCGTAAAAAAAATGCAGGTGTGTGTGTGTGTGTGTGTGTGTGTGTGTGTGTGTGTGTGTGTGTGTGTGTGTGAAGAGTCATTCTGGTTTGACCGAAACTGAAAACGGCCATAAAGATGTGGGGGGGTGGAGGGGTGGGGGGGGGGGGGGGATGCCTATAGCCGTCTCTTCATGGGTGGCCACACAGTCAGACAGTTCTAAAAAGTCCGCCTGTGTTGTACACTGTTTCATGACTCTGTATAAAGTGTTATAGTGCTTTCACAGACAAAGTCCTACTTTTGGTATTCTCCCCTACAGCGGCAGCCAATGAGGTCGATCAATAGCTGACCGAAGTGCGCCGAGGAGAAGGGAGAGAGAGCGAGCGCACTTTAAAAACCTGAATGTTTCTGAAGGGCTTCGAGCCCGCAATCCTGGCAGCAGAAGACCAAGGCGCTGACCACTGCGCTCTGATGGCGGACTCCAGCTTCTCCTCTTGGGTTTAGGGCCTAATTCCATTCTTCACGGGGCCGATTTTCCCATCATTTTCTTTACTGAAATGTGACATTCTCCAACTGTGAAACGTACATAACGGACAGACCCTCTTTTTTTGCTTCCCTTGCAGTATATAAATTCGACATCTTCTCTTTTGAAATCGTCGGGAGCATTCCTCTCTCTCCACGTCTGTAATATGGGAGAACAATGAAAACGTCATAAGCCATGAGATGGAAAATAACAGTGAACGAGTTCTGTTGACCACATCAAAACCAAACACCTCACGGCGTCACGCTGGTAATTAACTGCGCTACGCTTCATAACTTCCGCCTCAGATGAAATTCTGGAGTAAAGAGATCCAAGAAAAGAAGCACCTCCACCCTCACCCTCTCTTTCGACGGCCTTTGACTCTCTGCAAGGAATCGATGACCACGGGATGAGGGCAATGTCAAAGGGGCAGCGTTCTTTCTCATTACACACACCCCCCCCCCCCCGCCCCGCCCCCGCCTCACCCTCTGTCCCAGCAGCGCAGGTCTGTCGATTAGGGTAATCCATTTAGCCCAGGGCGTGAGTCTGACGTGTTTCCCACTTCCGTTAGTGGTACCTGGGGGCATCAGAACTAGGATTTATGTATCATATCTTGCGGCTTTGCACGTCCTGCTATGATTCAGTGAACACGCCCCCTTCCCCCCCCCATCCCCCCCCTCTCCCTCTCTCTCTCACACAAGTATAGAGAGCTGGGTGTCCTGTAGTTTATATGTTGAAATTTGAACAGTATCTCTCTATCTCGTCTCTCTCTCTCTCTCTCTCTCTCTACTCTCTCTATATCTCTCTGTGATAGTGTGTGTTGGATGGGTGTGTGTGTGTGTGATGTGTGTGTGTGTGTGTGTGTGTGTGTGTGTGTGTGTCGTGTTTCCAAGCGCGATAGTGCAATATGTGCATATTTATGTGTGTGTGTGTGTGTGTGTGTGTGTGTGTGTGTGTGTGTGTGTGTGTGTGTGTGTGCGTGCGTGCGTGTACAGTGTGATGCGTGCATGCGTGTGTGTGTGTGCATGTTGTGTGTGTGGTGTTGTGTGTGTGTGGTGCGTGAGTGCATGCGGCGCGCGCGCGTGTGTGTGTGGTGTGTGTGTGCGTGGTGGCGTGCGTGCGTGCGCGCGCGCAGGCGCGCGGCGCGCGCGGCGTGTGTGTGTGTGTGTGTTGGTGTGTACATTTTGTGAATATAAGGGAGCGGAGGAAGACAATCGTTAGGGAAAAATCAATACGCGCGGCCTCTGCTGCAATATTTGTATAGTCAGTTCCATGCATGTATGTGTTATCATTCGATTACTGATTAATTAATTCATTCATCTATTCATCTCTTCATTTATTCGTACATCCATCCATCCATCCATCCACCCACCCATCCATCCATCCATCTATTCATTCATCATCCATACATTCTATCCATCCATCCATCCATCCATTCATTATTCATTCATCTGTTTGTCTCTTTTCTTTCGTTTATTCCATTCCCTCTTTCGTCGTTACTAGTTTTTGAAAGCACAAAAGCCTGATTATGTGCACCTTGGCTTCGGTCCCTTCACCGGCTTCACGGTAATGGAAAAAAAAAAATTCAACACAAACTTTTCGTTTTGTGCCACAACATCTCCGCTGGCCCCTTCCCTTCTGTGTCTTTCCGACCTTCTGTTCGTCCATACTCCATCCTGGCAGCTCTGATCATCCGTACAGACTCATACGAAATTAGATTCGGCTTGTGCTCTTTCATCCTAGTATGCACCGACTCTTGGAGTTCTCTGGGCTGGTCGGAAAGAAGAAGCGGCTTTATGCCGGCTGCACACTGGCCATGCGGCTTTTTTTTTTTTTTTTTTTTTTAAACTCCTTCGTACCTCTTAAAGAGGTGAAGAAGATCCGTGGTGCAGTTCCATGTCACGTATTACTCTCAGTAAAACATATTCTTTTGGAATGTTGGGACTTGCATGACGTGAGACAGAGACATTTTACACCTGTGACTCTTTGAAAACCTTGTGTCAGCTGATGTGATCGTTGAATTTCTGAAAGAGATGAACATTTTTCATCTAAATCTAAGATTTTTACAGTGGGAAGATGTCTGAACAAAATTTCGGGTGTGTTTTTAGAAGATGTATTTCAAAGGGTTGTGTGAATGAAGGACTTGTGAGTTGACTTCAGCTGCAGCGCAGTGGCCGCCCTCATATGGCCCTTTGCGGTCGGCTGGGCTATAAGCAACATTACCATACCTTACCTCACTGGGGCTAAGATTAGCGACAGATGCAGGACGTTGCTGCCTTGGTGCGGGAAAAGGAGGAAAGTCATTGGCTTACCAATGTGGACATCTTATATAATGCAGGGAAACAGTTCTCTATGTCTATTATTCCAAACAATTGCGGCATTCATTTTTTTTTAGGTGTGGGCGTGTAACTGGTTTATCACGGGAGAAAGCGTTACCCTTCTTGTTTTGTCCTTTTCTACAGACTTACCTGTTCAACAGCTATTGGAACCGGTAATGCGCCTGTTGTGCGATGATTTCGATGGCATTAGTTTTGATAATTAATTGGAGAAGTGTACATTGTTTGTGTTATTTGTACCATTTGTGTGTGTGTGTGTGTGTGTGTGTGTGTGGTGTGTGTGTGTGTGTGTGTGTGTGCGAGTGTGTGTGTGTGTGTTTGTGTGTGTGTGTGTGTGTGTGTGGTGTGTGTGTGTGTGTGTGCGAACGTGTTTGTGTATGTGTGTGTTCTGCTTCTTTAACACTTAAAGTTAACCCCCAAAACTCCACACAACACCAGAGCTAAGTTATGTAACCACTCATTCTTATTTCCTATCATTACCTCCACCAAAGAGACCATGCTGTCACGCGCGTCTGTTGGTTTGTTTTTTGGTTCGTCCTGTAGCAGGAGCAATAAGAAGAAACAAAAATATGAAGAGAAAAAAAATTACCTGTTTTAAGTCATACTTAGTTAAAAGGCAGCACGGGGTGGCCCAGGGAAGAACCCAGTCAATTTTGGTTTTGGAATCTGTCGGCGGATCAGGATTGTTCTGCAAGATTAAAAGCACGGGGGGGGGGGGGGGGGGGGGGGGGGGGGGGGGCGGAGGATAACTCCTTCAATCCGTACCACAGCAGTGACTTTCCTTTGGATCTGTCGGCGGGGATTCAGAATCGTTCTGCAAGATTAAACGTACAGGGAAGATAATTCCCTCAGCGTGCATTGACTGTGACCACTCCATGGATCAGACGGTGGATTCAGAATCGTTCTGCAAGATTAAACGTACAGGGGAGATAACTTCTTCGGTGTGCGCCGACAGTGACTTCCCCCATGGATCAAACGGTGGATTCAGAGTCGTTCAGCAAGATGAAAAGTGTGTAGGGGGAGACAACTCCGTCCCTCGATACCAACAATGACTTACTACCCATGAATGTCATGGGTACCGTTTAAATAAGAAGATTGGGCGACTTAAAAAAAACACAACACAACAAAAACAAAAACAAAAAACCGAAAACAAAAACAAACAACAAAGCTGTGGATCCAGAAACGTCTTCACTTATTTGATCAGATTATTCCAGAGTGTCCACGGGGATTTGAGCATTGTGAACGTTGGACTATAGCGAGCAGGTAGCTATCTACAAAATGTTGTTTCTTGTTGAATTTTGAAACTGTCCAGTGAAGGAAACGTCTGTACTGTGTTATATATATATATATATATTATATATATATATATATTATACTATATTATATATAAAATCCTCTCTTGTTGTCCTGAGCTCCGCACCTCGTAGAAATACACTGAAGTAAAAAACTGGAGACGGTCAAATACAAGAATGAAAACAACAGTCGCTTCATGTGTCAGACTTGTTATATTTGACAATTTTTCGAACAAATGTTTTGAATTTTCGACAATTTTCGACAAAATATATATATATTATATTATATAGATAGAGAGAGAGAGAGAGAGCAGAGCGAGAGAGAGAGAGAGAGAAGAGACAGAGGCCACAGAGAGAGAGAGAGAGCAGAGAAAGACATGACACAACGACCGACAGAACAAGATAAATTTTGTACACAGGGAATGACTTCTTCCGTCCCAAAGCAACAAATTAATTCCCCCTGGCAGGCCCAAAACCCGTAATTCTTTCTCTCATGAACTTACTCAAAGGGTTGGAACCTGAGGTTGCTGGGCCATAGAAACTCAACGTCTCACGCCTTATGCTTCATGCCTCATGCGTGAATATAAAAAAATGAACAGACATGGGGCTTGTACTTATATGTCGCCGGTAAAACCTACTTCTACAACGAGGATTAACTCCTGGGTACAAACTCTGTAGGTTCAGCGCATAGTCTACCTTCCGCTCCTATATCATCTGGGTTTTGTCTCGGTTTCTACCTACGAAGTATCTAGAAAGTAAAGGGTGAAGGTCAGTTTCAAAAGAGCAGGGATTCCCTTCTTCTGCGCATGTTTTGAATAACCGCCAACCCTCTCTGGCGCATGCCCACAAACACGCTGACACAGACACACACAAAGACCTGAAAAAGCAGCCTTAACTGAAAACAATTTGATAAAACTATCAAAAGGCCATAAACATGATGAAGTCACACTCACACGCACACACACACACATACACACTGACACAAAGACCAGTGACACACACAGGCACGAAGACAGATTTAGCCTACACACACACAACCACACACACATACACACCAAGAGCTAAGCCAAACTATCGTAGCAGACGAACTTGGGAGCTACAGACACACTTGTAGAGCAGGGGGCCGAGTTCCGGTCTCTCAGTCTGTGCAAATCAAATCAATGTCTTCTCGGAGAGTGTCTGTCAGCTGGAAGATGTTGTGACGGACGAAATCTAACTTTGCGTGAAGTTCGTGATCATTGAACGTGTCCAATGGCTTTGTTTTGATCTAACCCAGGTGCGAAACTCATGCCCTATCCTCGTTGTTGATTTTATATTTTTTTAGATGCCATGAAGGTCAAGTTCATGGTATCTTTGGCCAGTCATATGGGGGGAACAATAAGGCTGGTTTACTTTATCTAAGGGCTTGTGCACGTGTACAAATTATAATCAAAAGTGAATGACGGAAACCAATTATTGTCAGATTAACTCAGGATTGACTGACGAGTACGAAAAACATTATGAACGAATTAACATTTTATCAATGAAAAGGGAAATAATTACACACACACACACACCACACACACAAACACAACACACAAACTCACATAACCGCAAACAAACACAAACACAAAAAAACACAACACAACAAAAAAAAAAACAAAAAAATATATAAAAGGAAAGAAATATACACTCAATACACAAACAAAACAATAAAACACACAAAAAACGACACAAAAAAAAAAAAAAAAAACAACAACAAGTAGCCCTACCCCCACCCCCCCCCCCCACACTACAAAAAAAAACACAAACACAAACAAAGACG
>JADBJO010026011.1:15000-20000 GCA_016801955.1 Conus betulinus | reverse complement strand
TTGTACCCTTGGTTGAAGTATTAGCTCTTTTAGTGTTCTTTGCTTTCTTTAACATGCTATGCAGTATCATAGTACAATGCCACCACAATTGCTATTATATATTATTATTATTATTATTATTATTATTATTTATTATTATTATTATTACATTTAGATTTAAATCTCATTCAGTCGTGATTGACAACGAATATATGTGCTTATGCACTTCAGGACCCGGCTATGACTGCAGAACTTCACTCTAGCATGTTTCACTGTACTGTGGGAAAACTGCTTTCAGTTCAGTTCAGTGGTTATTTTAACGTCTGTTCATCATCGATGATATTTGACGATATCAAAGGCAACAGAGATCACTGAGAATGTCAGACCTACTGTCTCTGGTCATTTTCTCTCTCACCTCTCTCCTTCACGTGTTAGGATATAGACACTACACTAAGAACACTTCTGAAAAGACTTTAACAAAATCACATCAGTCTGCTCAGCTCTGACTGGGCAAGAACGTGTGCGATGTCGTAATACACGTGTCACATAAGATATGGTCAATGGTTTCAACATATGCAGTATTTATACCTTTTAATTTGTCTGGCCCTGTTAAAATTGGGCAGTCTAGTAGTATGTGATGGACAGAAGCCTCGGTACGCTATGCATGTGCTATGCTGTGATTAGCTATCCCACACTATTTCACGCTATCGTTATTTAAAACGGACCTTTTTCCTTCCCACAGGAAAAGCACAACTAGCGCCACGATGAACGTGACCCCGAGCTACAGAAACCTTGACCTTGGGACTGACCTCGTCCTGAAACTGCCTCAGCCGTTCCCTCTCTCTGCAGTTCCACGTCCGATCGGGAGCCATCCACCTCAGCGACACCCTCACACGGGGGACAGAGGCGAATGCCGGGGTCCGTCTGCTAGCGCCTCCATCCAGCGTCCTGCGGTTTGACCTTCCTCCCACGCACGCACTTTCATGACCTGCATGTCAGGATCCATGAAGTGAGGCCGTCACGGCCTGTGGAGCAGAATCCACATACCATCTCGCTGTTTATGTCAAAAAATCCTCCGTATGCTTTCAGCATGACTCACGATGTGACCGTGACGTTCTCTTTTAGTACATCGGCCGTCTTTTACTCTAGTGAACATCACCTTTGTGCATTGTCACAGCAGCCTCAGCTGGACGTTCGTCGTCAGTCGAATCATTCAGGTTAGTTTTTTTTTTTTTGTGTGTGCTTGTTGTTATGGTGGGAAGGGAAAGGGGCTGGTGGACGGGGTGGAGGGGGGACGGGGGGGGGGGGGATAGGGAGGTGAAGGGGGATGGAGGGAGAAGAAGGGAAGGGAGATGGGTGATGGGGGTGTGGTAGATTAGGGTTCTCAACTGCTTCTGCGTTCGATTTTTTTTTTTTGGGGGGGGGGGGGGGGGGGGGGGGGGGGGGGGGGGGTGCGTCAGATCTTCAATCCTGTCTCTCCACGATGAAACCCACAGTCTTCTCGAGGTCTTGACGGCTGCCCCAAAGCTGCATCTGCAGTTCTGCACCCTCTGGCCAGGTTTGACGCCGTAGAACATGATGGGCTGGACACTGCACACTGCTGTCCACACAACGTGCGACGCAGACCCCTGTGCCACGCCCAGTGGCCTTGGTCCCCTTTCCCGACCCGATTCAGTTCAGTTAATGTTGTTTATAGCTCAGCTGACCGCAAGCACCACATCAGCGTTGTCACCCCGTAGGAGTCCACTATCAGCATAGGTTCAAAAGCACACACAGATGATCAAGACAGATTGAATTCTCAACATTAGTTAGAAAAATACACACACACAGCTCATTTAAAATGATTGAACTCTCAACTATCATCTATAACCTATCACTTGCCATCTATCACCTATCACTTGTTGCCTATCACTTGTCACCTATCACTTGTCACCTATCACCTATCACTTGTCACCTATCACTTGTCACCTATCACTATCACCTATCACCTATCACTTCACTTGTCACCTATCACCTATCACCACTGTCACCTATCACTTGTCACCTATCTTGTCACCTATCACTTGTCACCTATCACTGTCACATCACCTATCACCTATCACTTGTCACCTATCTATCACTTGTCACCTATCACTTGTCACTTGTACCTATCACTATCACTTATCACCTATCACTTGTCACCTATCACCTATCACTTGTCACACTATCACCTATCACTTGTCACTTGTCACCTATCACTTGTCACCTATCTATCACTTGTCATCTATCACTCTATCACCTATCCCGGAGTCTCACCTAACACTTGTCACCACCACAGGAGGCTTCGCAACCAGCACTTGTCCTCCAGGTCACTTGTCACGACTCTCTGAGGTCAGACGCTCTGAGGCAGTTGCTGAGTGTGAGGCCAGTCCATGCACTGATGATGTCCTCCCATCTCTTTCTCTGTCTTCCTCTTCTTCTGCCTCCTCGCACTGTTCCTGGTAGAATGGTTTTGGCAAGTCCTGTTGATCTGATACATGACCATACCATCTCATTGTCCTTCTTTACTCTGTGGACAACAGGTCTTCGTATGGCCCAATGGCTTGCCTTACTCTGGTCCGGACCTCCAAGTTGGTCATGTGGTCTTTGTATGAGATGCCAAGGATCTTGCAGAAGTATCTCATCTCTAATGTCTGAATCCTTCTTTCAAGTTCAGCTGTCAGAGTCCACGTCTCACAGGCATAGAGAAATATGGCAATGACCATGGAGCGCAACCGTCTGATCTTGGAACCGATTGTGATGTTTCTGTCATTCCAGACAGGTCTTAGTCTGGCTAGCGCTGCTGTTGTTTGTGCAACTCTCAGTATAGGTCAGGAAATACACACACAGCTCATTATGATGAGCTCACATACTGATGTTTGGTGTGCTGACACATTCACACCACTTTCAACCGGAAGAAACAAAAATTGAAACAAGGAATAAAGGTTACAGTATTCATGAGATAACAGTACGCTGTGCATGTGTGCCGGCAAGTGTGCGTCCGTGCGCTTGCATGCTTGAATGCCATCGTCAGTGTGTGTGTGTGTGTGTGTGTGTGTGTGTGTGTGTGTGTGTGTGTGTGTGTGTGTGTGTGTGTGTGTGTGTGTGTGCGCGCCGCGCGCGCGCGCACGCGTGCGCGTGTGTTGTGTGTGTGTGAATGAATGTGTGAGTGTGTGTGTGTGTGTGTGTGTGTGTGTGTGTGTGTGCGTGCGTGCGTGCGTGCGTGTGTGTGTGTGTGTGTGTGTGTGTGTGTGTGTGTGTGTGTGTGTGTGTGTGTGTGTGTGTGTGTGTGTGTGTGTGTGTGTGTGTGTGTGTGTGTGTGTGTGTGTGAGAGTGTGTGTGAGAGAGAGTGTGTATGTGTGTGTGTAGAGTTAATATATGAAAGAGAGAGAGAGAGAGATTCGCAAGTTTTTTCAATATATGAAAAACGCCTGTATTCTTTTATTCTTTTTTTACCCCAGACGATAAGTGTGACAAGACAAGCGATGTACGTGTTGTCTACTTTTTGCACCAATCCTTTCCAGGCTATATCCAGTCTCCCCTGTGGGATGGGGCCACACCTCACTCCACTGGTCTGGACAGCTGGGCAGCCCTGGAGGTCCCGAACGGTTCGGCAGTCATGGTCAGCTTCCCAAAACTTTGGCTGTCAAGCTGCAGGTCCGGGACCACGCTGACACTGTACGAAGGCCGCCACGAGTCAATGCAGCTGAAGAATCAGTTCACGTGCATCAAGGATCCACCCCAACCGACCATCCACACCCGGGGTGTACACTTACATTTCGTGACAGGGTCCACCAACGAGGAGCTTGACGTGGGCTTCCGGATGAAGTTCACCGTGCATCCTTTATCACGGCTTCTGAAGAAGGTGAGCGAAGACGTCACACTGACTATGAACCGATTCGGCGAAGACGATTTCTACGATAAGGGAAATATCTGGAACTGTTCCGTGCCTTTCTGGAAGGAGTTTGCCGGCCACTTTCCTTGTAACAACAGGTGGAACTGTCTTCGTGGGGAGGACGAAGAGCTCTGTCCTTACACCAATGCTGAACTGTGTGACGTGGGTCATCTATGGCTGACCGACAGCTGTCACCAAGTTGTTCGTACACCCACGATGACGGTGCGGAATGAAACTGCCATGGAGTGTATCCGACGAGGAGGGACTTTGTCCAGTCTGAACACAGAGAGAGAGTGGGACATGATGGTGCGCTACATGTCTGTGGTCTGAGGAAGTGGCTTTCTTTGGGATTTCGACTTTTGAGGTTTATGTCAGTCCCATGTAAGTTGAGACACGTTTGTGCATGCGTCTCGTTTGTGTAGTCCCATTGATTCTTATGTTCTGGAGTACTGTGTTATTCGCCGATGGGAGTTTTTAACGTCCTTGGCAAAAAGATGTCAAAATGTTGTTATTCCACTGAACAAAGGGGGCAAACAAATTATAAGACAAAACAGGTCGCGTTTCGACCTCTTTGGTCTTCTTCAGATCAGAACGTTTCCTGAAGAAGATTCCTGTCTTTCTTTTCTAGAGTCAATATTGGCTTTCACTAGCATTCCGCCAACTGTAATTAGCACGTTAGGGAAGCTACGACAAATTCTGATGACGTGGATTAACCAAGGCTATGGTTGACTGGGGTCTGACAAAAGCTAGCACTGGTACCATAGTGAACACTCCAGGACTGGTGGGCAATTTTAGAATAAGCTAGGCATTTTTCAGAATTCCAACATTGCCTACCGATTGTAGAATCGTACCTTTTGCCAAGGAAAAATTAGAAATGCACCATGCGCGTTTTCAGAATGTTGGCAAACCTGGCAAAAAGTACCGTGTTCCTCCGCTCAGTTGATTTTGTGCAGAGCGATGCGATTCATGTTATGCTGACATATGTGCAATTCTTTAGATATAACTTCTTCGCGTTTTGAATTCATGAACTATGACCTTTTTTTTCCTTTTTTTTTTTTTTTTTTTTTTTAGTAAATCGACATCAGCGAAAAATCTGCACCCTTTTTGC
>JADBJO010026011.1:0-10000 GCA_016801955.1 Conus betulinus | reverse complement strand
GTTAAGAATACACAGTAGGTAGATTTTTGTGCTTCATCAGAGAGAGAGAGAGAGAGAGAGAGAGAGAGAGAGAGAGAGAGAGAGAGAGAACCGAAGAAGTTAAACCCTTCAGGTACGAGTTGTTTTGGCAATGGGAAGATCAAAGCACAGCATTTTCATCCGACACTTGAGGAGTGCAACACCTATATTTATACTTCCCAGACCTTTGTGTGGTTTCTTCGTGGCTGAACGTCAGGCCAGGGACACGGGAAGATTTACAACGTGTGGGAAGAAAAATCAGATAAGAGCCAAAACTGTTGCGCTTTGTGAATTCAAACCAAGAACCCTATCCAAATTCTCCGATCAAAAATCGGTCCGTTTCCCGCCCTTACGGTCACGCGGTCTTTCCGGTGTCCCACGTGACGTGCCCCTCTGAGCGACGGTATGCAAACGAGTCGCACGTGACGCACGAGTTCCGGCGTGTGACGTAGAAAGCGATTGTTTGGTGAGCTCCTTGCTGGGAGCACGTGAGACGTGCCTGTCTTTCTTTGACCATCCCGCTCCCCCGTCCTTCTCGTGCAAGAATCAGATACAGGAAGTGCCTTACATGTTGGTGTGTGACCACCGACCTGACTGCAGTGATCACAGTGACGAGGACTTCTGTGTGCATCCCCCGTGCAACTCGCACCTGACCTTCGACTGCGAAGAAGAGTACAAGCATCAGGTACGTGCAGTCAATGGTGATGTCCTTTGTGTTACAAAACTTAAAGAGTAGAATAGTTTCAAAGTGGTGACTGCAGGCGGGAAATAATTACTAGAAATAACTAGAACAGTCGTTAAGCAGCAAATGACCAGCTGGTTTCCGATCACCGTTACAAACATACGAGTTTCGTCTGAACTATTGTCAACTTCATGCATAGGTTATCTAGTTTCCCCCCCCCCCCCCCCCCCCCCTTTGAAGTGATGCGGGTCTGTAAGGCACCATCTGGTAACATGAAGGTTTTTTTTTTTTTTTAATGTGTCCCTTTCTGTCTCAATATGATGCCAGTAATGTCCACTGATTGAGCTTCGTAGTTGAAGGCAAAGCAAAAAAAAAAAACAAACAAACAAACAAACAAAAACAACAACAACAACAAAAAACCTGTCGTAATGCCTTTCATGACTGCTTCTTTAAACTGATCGATAATTCTTGTCCCCAAATGTCACCCTGACATTCCATGATATCCAGTATGTTTAGATTGTCTGATGGACGCTTTGTGACCTCAGTGATGCTTGGTGATGTCAATTGATAGAGACGTGTCCAGTGTTGATGCTGTCCATTCTGGACCTCCTCTGCCTAAACTGTAGGACGTCCAGCTTCCATGGTGCCCAGGTCTTGGACAGCGACTCAGGGCAGCACCGTGTGTGTCCGTTCCTGAAATTGAAAATGCGGTCACGATCTTTGGGGAGCGAGAGGTGCATGCGTCTCCCCCCCCACACACTATGATGACACCCACTGATGTAAATATACACACACAGAACGCAAAGTCAGTGCACAGACATCAGTAAAGAAGAATTCTATCAGACGGGCATCAAATGCTTTAGTCTTGGCCTAAAGTCGTCGAAGGTTGAAGAGTTACCATCTGAATGAGCTTGTTGATCTCAGGGTCGTTTTGATCAATCCAGTCTCTATGTTTGTGTTCAGCAAAGTCCAGGGTGTCAGCTGCAGCGTTGTGCAGGGATTCTTTGAAGGCTTTCCATTCCTCGCCAGTGTTCGACAGACATTCCTGGATCTTTTCTTGCAGGATGTCTCTCTCTCTCTCTCTCTCTCTCTCTCTCTCTCTCTCTCTCTCTCTCTCTCTCTCTCTCTCTCTCTCAACGCACGTATAATAGAGATAAAAAAATCATTATACCTGTCAATCTACTATAAACACAATATGTTAGAAATAAAAACACCATATTATCTCTCTGTGTTTATCTGTCTGTCTATCTATCTATCGATCTCTGTATCTGTCTATATAAACGCAAATGAAACAGAGATAAAAACAGCCAGACTCATCAAAGTATTCCCACTAGTTCGACCTTCCAGTGTCTTCTTCAGGGGACTTTTATGACATACGTAATCGAGTACTCGAAATCAGAGATAATTTACAGTGAACACAGACGCTCTTGAGCAGCATGTGTGGATAACACATTCCCACCCTCAGAGCGAAGCACCACATGAAATCCAGAGCTTGCAGCAGTCTGCAGCCCCAGAGGAAAAGTTCAATGAAAATCCACCAACACTGACTGAGGTCAAAAATTGGTTAAGAAAGCTAGAATTAGATATACACCTGGTCCCCAAAGAACAGCCTGTCTGCTGTATAGGAGATGTCCCAATGTCTTTGAGTGGCTCCATAAAATGATGAGATCAGCTCGGAGGAAACTGAAGACCAGCGACCAATGGGTGATAGCTGGTGGATTGTAAACCCCCAACCCCCCCCCCCCCTTCTCACCGCCCCCCCCACGCTTTCTCTGAAAGATAAGTTTGGAGAAGTCTAGTGCTATGCCTTGTCCGTGACGGTTGTTTATTTAACAAGGTGAACCTGCCAACAGCGCATTTCAGAAATTTAGGCTTGTTGAATAAGAAGAGAGCCAGCTTACAGTGTCATGTTACCTTCATGGAAGTTTCGGAGCCATCTTCATCGTCTCTTTATAAATAAAACATCGAAGACATACCCTCACGCACTGGTGGTGTAAATTCCTTGTAACAAAAGGAACGTGCAAACTCACCGATCCCCAGCTTAAATCTTACTGTCTTACTGTCTTCAAGGATATGTTTTTGCAATGGCCCATAGGAGATATTTCTCTATGACGGGTATAGTCTAATGTGCCTCCCTTGGAGTGTTAGCTCGACTGCATTCTTTCTGTGTTTTCTTTTTCTTTTTGAAAATCCAGAAGATTTTGTCGTGAATGTTTGATTTCTACACCCCACTCCAAAGGGTTTCATGCTCTTAATTTTCTTTCATGAGGTGAAAGAAATCAATGCTGAACTCAGACAGGATTCTAAACGTAGCCAGACATCATCAAAAGTTACAGTATTAAAGGTTTGTTCTTTAACTGGTGAGGAACGTTCGAATGCAACCAGTGGATGCCAGCATAAAAGAAATGTGAACATCCACAAATTGACTGCTCACTGTGAAATACCAGGAAGCAAATTTTCTTTTTGAAAAAGGTCAGTCTTCCATGAAAAAATAATTTATCATTAAATGCACAATCTTAAGATTTCAACCAGAATATTAATTAGCCATAATGGATGGGTAGTGGGGAGCTGAAAAGAAATGGGAGTTTTTCTGACGATTTCACACATGTACTGATATAGATTTCGATGTGGATCATGCATAGGCGGAATCTGCAGAATGTTATTGATCATAAAATGTTAATAGTTTTTTGGACGATAAGAAGAGAGAAACCAATAATAGTGAACAGTGTATACTGACTACTGGAACAGTTAGATGACAACAGGCTTGTCTGAATCAGTTCAACACTGTACACTGTCACCCGTATGCTTTCAGTGCATACCCAAACACCAGCGTTGTGACTACATCAAGCAGTGTGTTTCGGGCAGTGATGAGGAGTTTTGTGGCAAGCAAAAACCATATCATGGACAGTATGAAGGGACTGCCCCCCCCAGCCATCGTTGACATGGATTCCAGGGGACTCCTTGTGATCAGTCCTCTCCGCACAGCTGAGCACAACACATCCTGTCCCTCAACTCACTTCCAGTGTCTCTGTCCCGGTTACTACTGTCTGCCGGTCTACCTGAGGTGTAACAAAATGTTTGACTGTCCAGAACATGAAGATGAAGCAGACTGTGAGACGTACGAGTGTCCTGGTTACTACCGCTGTCGCCAGGCCCGTGTGTGCGTGCACGCCAAGCACATGTGTGATGACAGTATGGGCCAGTGCCCTCAGAATGACGATGAGCTGTTGTGTCACTTCACCTGTCCACCTGCTTGCAGATGCTTCGGGATGGCGTTTTACTGCAGCCAGGGTTTTGCTGCCACTGACCATCAGCAACTCCGTTTCTTAACGCTGACGGAACGAACATGACCCTGATGGACTTGGTGCTCAACACCATGTTAATTCATGTGAGTTTATCCAATTGCTTTTTGCTTCATGTTCAGGCACCAGAGCTTCCAAACCTTAAAAGTCTCGACTTGAGTCAAAATCGCCTACCCCACCTTCAAGCTGACGACTTGGAAAAGATGAAAAAAAGTGTAGAAATTCTGATCTTAGCTGATAACCCTCTTCAGTTTCATTCCAGCGTGCCAGCTATAGTTAAGCTTGAAAATCTGATAGTGCTAGATTTGTCAGAAATTCAGATCGGTCAATTGAATGCCAGTAAGTTAAGGAATCTGGTTCATCTTCAGACCTTAAACCTGTCCAACACCGGGCTGAACCATGTTGTTGATGGAGGATTCCAGCCACTGAAGTCTGTCCGTTCTTTAGACCTCTGGCAGTGCCCCCTCCAGCAGTTTCCTCCAGATATTTTCTACCAGTTAACAGAACTGGAACGGTGACATCCTCGAACCACAAGCTGTGCTGCCCAGCTGTGCTTCCCAAACAGTTTAACCCACATCGGTGTCAGTCTCAGTCTGACCCTGTGTCATCCTGTGACCATCTGCTTCGAAGTCAAGTACTCAGAATTTCTTTAGCCCTGCTTGCCGCTGTCACCCTGAGCAGCAATCTTTTTGCCTTATTTTACTGGGTTATCATTCGGAAACACTTCCAGTCGTTTGGCTGTGGGGTGTTTCTGCTGCACTTGGGTGTGTCTGACAATTTACAAGGCACGTATTTGAAGATCATAACGGGAGCAGAGAGTGTTTCAGGGTACGTACTTGTGGAAAGACGTCCTGTGGAGATCCAGTGTCACGTGCACGTCTGCCGGAATGGTGTTCGTGCTGTCGGCTCAGGTGTCTTTCTTCCTGATCTGTGTGATGACTCTGGACAGAGCGTTGGCGGTGTGAGAGTCCCTGAACCGCTTCTGTTTTGTCCCCAAATCAGCTCACCTGGTCAGTTTAGTGACATGGATCACTGGCCTTCTGTGGCCGCACTTCCCCTGTCCTTTGAAACACAGCGCTGGAGTTTCTACGGTCACACTGCCTTGTGCCTGCCTGTTCCCACTCCAGGGAAAGAGCAGCACAGCGCCCATTCTTTACACCTGAATCACATTCGTCACCATCCATCTCATTCCTTTGTTCTTCTGCTTCTCTTCCATTTCAGTCTGTGTCCCGTCGTGGTTGCAGCTCAAGGCTTGGTCGGCTGGACTCTGAACCGGACGTTGATCATAGCGACAAATTGCAGCGGAAGGACCCTGGAGCTGCTCATCGCCAGGAGACTCCTCGCCGTAGTGGTGCCCGCCACGGCGTGCAGGGTTCTGGTGGGAGCGTTGTGGATGTCGGCAGTGAGGAACAGTAGCGTTCCAAGTGATGTACAGGTCATTGTGACTGTCCTGGGTCTGTCTGTCAGCCCAGCTCTCAGCCCGCTGCTCTATGCGGTCAACGTTGTTCTGGAGCACAGGAAGAAGCAGTCTGAACAACTGTTGCTGACCATCCTGGCACGACAGAGAGCCGGTCAACAGCACACAAACCACAAGAGTGTGCATAAGCAGCAGGATTGATGTTACTTCATTCAAAGAACAGCTGACATGTGGAAAACAAAAAAAAAAATCATTATCTTATTCATCAAGATTTTATACATTTTTTTTCAACGATAGGAACATGCCTATCTTTGATTTTAGGGGAAAAAAAAATCCCTTTTAGATTTTTATCAGATTTAGTGGTGCATCGGTTCCATGTACATCTGTCCATATGTTTGATCTGACATGCAAGTATTCTTTTGTTTGATCGCTGCGATGTCTGTGTAAAGTGATATCTTTATATATGCCGATAATATTAAAGGCAAGAAGACTAGTACTTTGCAGAGTGCAAAGTCGCTGTCGTGAAAATGAGAACTCCTGGTTCGAATCCTAGACATAGAATTTGTTTTCACATTCCCCGTCGGTTCTGGTCAACATTGACCTAAGCTATAGAATTTGTTTTCACATTCCCCGTTGGGTTCTGGTCAACATTGACCTAAGCTACTTTCAACGCCCATCTTGCGCCAAATTTTAGAAGATGAGTGATTTTCTCGTTCTTCGTTTTCATTGTCCTGAATGTTGTTTATCTTGCCTGAAGAGGACCCTGGAAATCGAAACGCGTTGTGTGTCTTGTGTTGTGATTTCTGTCCATGTTAAAGGGCGGAGTTACTTTACATTCCTTTTAACGCTAGGCTCCGGAGTTTTGATGTCAGAGACAATGACTCTTGCTGCCACACACAGTTTGCATCCGACATGCGTAGAATTAAATTAACGTGTGTAGGTGTCTCGTCCATCTATAAGTGTGCCAACTTTGTACATATTGCCGCTGGGGTGCGTTAATGAATACCCGAAACAATACTAGTATTCAGATGACTTACTCAGCCATAAATAACAATATTATATTACTCCGCCGGACAAAGGGGACAAACAAATTACAAAACAAAACACAGACGCGTTTCGACCTCTTTGGTCTTCATTAAGCAAGAGAAACAGCATGCAGGACAATGAAAACGAAGAACGAGTGTTCACTTATTTCTCGAATTCGGCGCTTAAGTCATTGTCCTTAATGTTGTTTGTCTTGCCTGCTGAGACAAAAGAGGTCGAATCGCGTTGTGTTCTGTCTGTAATTTGCTTTTCCCTTTTGTTCGGAGGAGTAATAGAATATTTTTCTTTTAAGGATGGCTCCATTTTCTTCTGCAGACGCCTCACTTTGAAACTTACTCAGCTATGTCACTTCAGAGGCGCAAAATGCGAGTCGCACTCATTCCCTCTTCTTCTAGCGAGAAAGGTTCGTGCTTTCATCTTGGATCGCCTTTCAAGAAGTGAAATGACAGAGCCAACCAGTAAGTTTTGATATTCCATAAAGATATATTGCTTTCGTATTATGCTGCCAGTATGGTCCCCTGACTTCATTGCGATCGGTTTCACTGGAAAGATCTGTAATCATTTCATCATTGATGTGAACCGATACAGCATCCACTTTTCCCCCGTGGTATGGACTGAAATGCATTTCTCCCTGCATACCTGTTTATCTTGGATTGGCAGGTTGATCCGGATCCAGACCACAGATCCGCGCCCAAAATTTCGAGGGATCAGCCCTGAATCACCTTCAGCCTTTTTTGAAAATGGAAGTTTGGTTCAGTTGATTCACCGGGGTTTTTATTTTATCTTATTTATGCATTTATTATGGAAGTTTGGTCTGTTGGTTCAGCATGTTTTTTTTTTTCCAAAATGTGTTTATTTGTTCAAGTATTCATGTATTTATTTATCTGTCTATTTATGTATCTGTTGATATGTATTTATTTATTCATTGCTGTCACATCTTCTGTGCCACCTCAGTGGCGTTACATCCAAGCCGCTCCTTCCGACGCCCTGTCCACAGCTACAGCCCGACTTGGCCTGCCACAAGCCCATGACCAGGCAATCCACAGGGAGCAGTCAATGTCAAGTTGTCTTCAGGAAACCCACCAGATTGACTGCCGTGGGGAACATGAAGTCTTCCTGAGGCAACCCACCGGATTGACTGCCGTGGGGAACATGAAGTCGTCTTGAGGCAACCCACCAGATTGACTGCCGTGGGGAACATGAAGTCGTCTTGAGGCAACCCACCGGATTGACTGCCGTGGAGAAAAAATGTCACAGCAAGGTTGCAGTGGATAAGACCCCCCTTCCCCCTCCCCTCCGAAAAAAAAATTAATTCCAGTGTCATGGACAGTGACACAGCGCGCATTTTACCGCTACACATCTCAATTCCTGGCATGACATATCTGTGAAACCAATTCATTTTGAAAAAACTGCCATGTATAATGACTTTTGGCATTACCTTTTTGGAATTTGCGCTGTCGGATGACAGAGAGAGAGAGAGAGAGAGAGTGATGGGGGGTTATAAATCAATTAATCGATTGACTGATTGATTGATTGATCAATTGATTGATTTATTGATTCATTCATTCATTATTTAATTAGAACGACATTGATCAATGAATCAACCAACCAATCAATCAATCAACCAACCCAACCAATCAACTGACCAATCAATGAAGAAATGGACAGATCAGTTAATTGATGATTAATTACAGAAGCAATCAATGAATCAATCAGTCAGTCACTTACTCACCCACTCACTCGAATGCTCACTCAATCACTGGTTCGCTCACTCACTCATTCACTCACTCAGTAAATGAATTATTATTTATATATGATGACAGCCTGAAATCGATCTGAGCGTCATCAGTCGACCCGGAGAATATTCTGATGACTCTTTTGTTCACGTATCTTCCTAACCTCAAAACTTGACTGAGAGATTCTGACGTTTACCCTCCCCACCCCTCCCACCTTCCTTTCTCTCATTTTATTCATACTCTTTTTGTAAAAATTCATGACCGATTTGATGATGTAAGATACCGTTTTGCACACACTGACTGACTGACTGAAACCATTTACTGTCAGATTAACATAGTGTTGTACTGACATTTTAAAAGGATAAACCTAAATAAATTAATGATAAAAACGAAAATAATACAAATAACATCTGAAAGACATTTAAAACACACACACACACACACACACACACACACACACACACACACACACACACACACACACACACACACACACAAATGAAAAATTAACAGGGAAACATTTAACATTTGTAAGTAATAATAAAAATCAGAAATTGTAACAATAAAACCAGATTACATCTTAAACTGTACTGAGAATCAAAAATCTCTCTCTCTCTCTCTCTCTCTCTCTCTCTCTCTCTCTCTCTCTCTCTCTCTCAGAGGAAACCATAAAAAAAAAAAAAACCCCCTAAACACACACACACACACACACACACACACACACTCACACACACACACACACACACACAAATCACGCTCCCCATTCTCCCTACTCACATGTATGCGAGCACGCACATATATTCGATCACTGACAAAACTCTCTCTCTCTCTCTCTCTCTCTCTCTCTCTCTCTCTCTCACACACACACACACACACACACACACACACACACACACACACACACACACACACACACACACCAAACCGTCCCCTCCCCTGCCCTGCACACACTCAAAAACTTATCCACACAAAAAATGTAGACGTACGCAGAACATACACTCACCTATAAACAAGCCAAACTCTCTCTCTCTCTCTCTCTCTCTCTCTCTCTCTCTCTCTCTCTCTCTCTCTCTCTCTCTCTCTCTAGCGCGCGCACAACCTATGCAAAAGTTTCGTAAATGGAATAATGCGACCTAGTAGTACACGTGAGAGTCGGACAGCTATGTCATGTAACAAATTATTTGCTCTACGTGTACATCAGACCACTAAACCAAAAAAGAAACAAACAAAAAAAAAAAATCCGTTAGAAACATCTGCCAAGTGGATGAGACTTGATCAGATTTACAGCCAAATTGGCTAGACTCCACCCATTTTCTGGGTTGGGACAAAAACACTATGCAATGTTAAAGGTAGATTTTTAGACAAAATTTTATCATGAAGACATTGAAAATATGCTTTTGTTATGGAACATTCAAGTAAAAAATGAGATACATTAAGGTTTGACCACAGACACACAAAGGTTTTTTAAAAACCTGCCTAACCAACCATCCACCCGTATTCTGTGCAATGAATTTCGATTCGGAATAGAACCTGGCGGACTTATACAATGACTGCTGCTGGGGGCAGCAAGATCCCATCTGTTCTTCTGAATGGCAGCTTCAAGGTACTGTGTTCTTCTCTGGTCCCAGAGTGTTTTTTGTCAGCATATTGTTTATTTCAAGAAGCGAATAAGGAATATCACATAAAACTGTATTCGATTTGCACATTGAAGCCTCTTTGCACAGGTATCAGCCAGTTCATTCCCTCGAAGATTGCAGTGACGGGTACCCATAATAATGTTATTTTAGAACCTCGCATCATT